>JAQIWS010000063.1:0-68618 GCA_034696085.1 Stigmatogaster subterranea
AATCCGTTGGATTTATCGGGAAGCAGGATGCAATATTTGTTGAAACCGAAGAAATCAATAGGAATTATCATGAAGATGTTGGCACAAGCTTATAGGAAGCTCCCGATGTGAGTTATAAAGGATGAGGAAGGGGTAAGGGAATGAGGGGAACTGACTGAATTCACAATTGGCGTATCGTGTGCGAAGGAGATTGTGCAGAGTTTTCTTCGGTTGGGATAGAGTAGACGAAAGTAGGATAGATGATGGATGGATGAATGGATGAATGAATAGATTAAGTTTTAAGATTTAAGGAAGAAGAAGAAGACGAAGAAATTAGATTCCAAAATATCAATAATTTAAGGATTATGCTTAGACGGTGAGAAACAAAGTTCAATTATGGAGTCTTTTAGTGATGGATGTGAAGGAAAAAAGATTAGGTGAAGCGAAAAGAGAGAAAAGGGGTGGAGGAAGAAGAAGATTGGTTTGGAGGAAAATGTTGGAAATATTTGTTAAACTTGATTTCCGTTATCATTTTAACATTCGTGCACACGAATGATTTTCGTAGTTTGGAGTTGAAGATAATCTCCATTCATTGTGACGTGTTTCGGAAGAGCGTTTTCTAGGGAGGAAGATGAGATAAGAAGATTAGCGTGCTTTACTGCTTTACAGCGTTGACGAGATTTTATTTTTTCTTCTTCTTCTTCTTCTTCTTTTTCTTATCCCGTTGTTGCTAATTGTACTTATCTTCCGTTTAATAGCGAGTTACGAAATTACTACACCGTACGTTAACCGTAAACGTTACAAAAATTTTGTACAATTATTTTACGACGTGTTTTGTTGGACTCAGATTTTTGAAAAATAAGATCACCGAAGGGAATTTCTGCGCTCGTGTTTGCGTTTGATGTGGGTGACATCTTGTTGACTCGCGTTGTATTGAGAAAGGAAGTGGCAGTGAATTGTGAAGGCGCCATCTCACCATGGAGGGTAAACCCCTTAATGAATCGGCTTCCCTCGGTCGCTCTTCCGTGAACCTCGGTCTGCTGTCTTTTCGCTTATCGAACCACCAGGCATCAGTAAGCCATAAGACTAATAACGCTCAAATTTGGTTTGGTTAGTACTATACTATAGTAACTCGTATTCATCGATCAATTCAGCCTGGAAGTTTTCTTTTACGTCGAGTCGTCGACAAATCACCAATGTCACGGAGGTACTACAGTATAAAAGAAAATGAGGTATTGAGTACTAGCGGCGTAAAAGACCTTCCGATTTTATTTTTTACTTTTTGGTGTCTTTGGCAAGTGTCCCAAACACCCACAATTTGTTCTCGTTTACTGGTGAGTGGTCCCTAACAAGCCCGAAGAGGATCGTTAGCCTATCTGGCCTTCGAGGTATCGTATTCCACAAGTGGACGCTAGCAAACAAAATGCTGTTTTCAATTAGATGTCGAGGAAAAATGTCGGCGTCGAAAAAAAATAATAATAAAATTGGTGGATATTTCGCTTTTACGGAAGATTGATGGATCGAGGTTGGGAGGAAAATAAAAGAAATTTATAAGCAGCGATTTATTACGCGAAAGAAAAATTGATTCGTGTTTTTTTTGGGGGGTTTAGCGTGTTAAGATAAAGCGTTAAGTTTGGATGCTGATTACGCTGGGTGGAGAAGGAAATTAAGTCTCGGGACTATTAATTAATAATTTAAAAAGATGTATTTTAAGTACATCTCTTAAAATCGTTTATCATAAGAATTTTTTCTTATTTTTCAATTTTTTGGAACAGGAAAAAGCGAACACTCATCTGGTCACATTAAACCGACGACTAAACTAATTAAGACGCGTAAAAGAAAAGTAAGGTTGAAGTAAGAAGAAGAAGAAGAAAAAAAAAACACTCTAAGGAATTGGGTTTTTAAACGAAGAAAAAATGACAATTTGCAATTTTTCTTTTTTGGTGACGATAATTAAAAGATGTTTGAAGGGAAAAAGACGTCGAATGGAGCTCACGTGATTTTTGAATTTTGAGATGCTGCTTCAAAAATGGCCTCTTTCACCGTACTTAACGAGCTCCTTCTAGGGATTATGAACTGCGTCTCATATTTCTCTTAAACTCCTTCTCGCAAAAATTACCTCTAATGAATGCAGGAGTCTGATCAATGAGTAGCTGCTCTAGAAAATAGGTAATAAATTTCAATCAAACTTCGCTTTTATTCCTCCCGGGAAATATGTCGGTGGATGACCCGAGTATTGTGCGCGTATTTGCTTTAACGATTGCCGTTTGGTTTTTGGTTTTGCGTTGCCAATTCCAGTGGGCGTTGGCGTTAATAGATTTTTCGCCGTGTAGACTCGCGGTTAATTGGGTCAAGGACGGGTTTTTTTTTTTTTTTTTCTTCTTTTACAGGTGATGATGATGGTGCGGTAATTGGTGATTTGGTAATTGTTATTGTAATTTACGGCAGGTGTTTGTTTTTTGTTTTTTGTTTTTTTTGTGTGGAAAATTCGCGTTTGGGGAAAATTTATTCGTTGTTTATTCGGAAATGATTTTTGGTGTTGTAAAAAATGTTTTAAAGTGAAATTTATAATTTTTTGTTAGGGTTTTTTTCTTTTTTTCGGGGTGTAGTCCAATGAGCCGACAGCTTGAAAATCAGGTGAAATGAATATTTATGACGCGTTGTAGTTTTGCCAGTAATGGTAGTGAGGGTTAATTTCACTTTGATTAACTGTTTTATTTTTATTTTTTCTTACGTAGAACTTTTCGTAAACAGTGTATAAAGCAACGAGATTAATTTTAAAATTTTATTAGCTATAAGATTGCAACATCAAGTTCACGAAAAATTCAAATTGCAAAATTTCTGTAAAAATCCAAATTACTAAACTAAAATAAATAAAATTAAAACGTAGGATGAAATAACGTAATATTTCGGTTATAAACGCGAGATATTTATTGTATTTGTCTCGTTTTATGATATTTCTTCATTTGTCACGTCTGACAAAGAAAAATTCAAAATACACTCAGAGGGCAACCATTTGTCCGTCAGTTTTGGCGACCAACATCGAGCTGGAAATAATAGACATTTTGCTCTATTGATTTCTCATTCGTGACACGTCACGTCAAAATATATAAACAAAATTGAGGAGGGGTAAACTGATAGAAAGCGTACGAGTCACCTGGGAACATTTTTCACGCCTTTAGATTCGTTTACTCTACAATAGTTTCTCCAAAACGAGAGATTTATCTCGAAAAAAAAAGTTATTTTTGTTTTTGATCACTCGCTTTGTAAATTTGTTTTCGAGCGCTGTTTTAATTTGGAATCAATTAAAGCGGCGATTGATTCGTGCGACTGTAAGTAAAGGAAAAAAAACGACAACGACGAGTGGAAAATGCAGTCGAGCGAACTCGACTGGAAAAAAGTTGGTATTTGTCGAGATGTTGCTTTTTTGTTTGATTTCGAGTTTAGCATTTAAATATTTAATAACGTATTTTAAATGGGAAAAGTAAATACAGTAATAAAAGAAAAATTTAGTACGCTCGATCGACGGTTAAATTTGCCGTCTCGTGAAGGGATGTTTGCAATTATTATCTCATATATTGCTAAACATCGTTCAATGTGGCGTAATGATTTCCTTCATTGAATACAGGTAATAATGCGTGATGAAAAAGGAGGAAGAAAAAAAAAGGAAAAACTCATCCTCAGAGACGCCTTAAGGATACAGAACGGTGTCTTCCACCATTTTTTTTAAATTTAGAAGTTTATTTTTTAGAGGTTTGGAAAAATAGCGATATTGCCTTCGGGGAATATTGATGGCTGATAAGAATTTCACAAGTCCAGTTTTCGATTTTTTTTTTTTTTTTGGAGGAAATTTTTTTTTTTTTAAGGAGGATGTTGGGATGCAGTTTGAGATGGAAAAACTTAAAATGAGTTCTCGAAACCAAGTTTTGAATGTGATTCGAATTGGATTTAAAAAAAAAAAAATTTTTCCCTTTTTTTTTTTTGTGGTTGGGTGGTTTTTTTTCGGTAATGTACTCAATAATTTTAGTTTTTTCCATTTAGAAAATTACGCGTAATGTTTAACCGAATTTGTAATTTTCTTTAGTGAGGTCTGTTATTACGTCACGGTTATTTGAACGTTGGTGAGGATTGACGAGTTATTGATTAAAAGGTTCCTCGTTGCGCGCGAAGTAATGGGAAACGGAGGATCGGACGGAAATACAAGATGGATTTAAAAATTAACTCGGATACTTTTTTTTTACTCCGTAATATTTATTTTTAAAATAGAAAAAAAAAAATTAAAACCAAAATTAAAATTAATATCTACAGTATAACTCGCCTTTAAATTTTAAACACGTTTGTACATTAATTTCATTATACCACGTTGATGTTGTCACTTAACGAAGCGCAGTAGATAAGTCGTTGCTTATCAGGCGTTGATGTAAGCTTTGTTCTGCTGTGTTTATATGATTTGTGTACTTTGGTCGGTTAGGCGGGATAAATGGTAGATTTGCGTGACGAGTTTATTCTTTGATATTCAGTAGAAATGAACGTCGACGTAGAGAAAAGGAATTGAGAAAAGGCGTTTTGTTTTAATAGATTTTAATAAAATGTAACGACGATTAGAGTTGGTTAAAAATAAAATCGCGGTAGTTGAGTGGATTTTGCGTGGGTGGTTTTGAATATAAATTGGGTTGCGGTTTTGAATTTTGCACGCGGAGAAAATTTTAAGCTCGGTGTGGCTTCCACTCGGGTTTACACTATGTCAGACGATGACTGATAAAAAAGGAAAAAGTTCACGGGATGCGATATTGTACACTTCATTTTCTGATAACGGTGTAGGGTTTAGGAAGTGTTTTTGTTCAGTGTGAAAAGATCTCCCTTTTTTGTTCTGTTCGTTTCACTGTGCTGCAGTGAGATAAGACTTCATGTCGGTGGTACACGTCCAACACGGGGTGAATCAGAAGAGCGAAAAAGCCGACAAATTGGAACAAAAGCACGTCATGTTTATCAGCGAAGATAATTTTAAATTTCCTTCTTAAATAAAAACCTAATGAGCAAATGTAAATAATTCAGCCATCTCGAACTACAAACCTATTTTGAGCAAATTACTTTTTTGTCGAGCCAGCATTTAACAGAAGGCGAATGGAAGCGCGCATTTCGCATGAATTATTTATCGGTAGCAATAAACTAAGCAAGCGAACACAAGTGCTTTTCCTCCTTCTATGTACAACTATAGCTACTTCTTCATCTTACTCGCTTTTCTACTTTCTATTTTGCTGCGCACGCGCAATCGAGTTGCTTTCCCCCTTTATTTATTTTTTTCTCCCGTATTGAATTGACGGTATTGAGTTTGGCTGTACAATTTAAACGTAATTGCGTTTGTGTTTTTGTTTTTCAGGCGGCTTACAAAAATTGGGTTTGTGCAATGTTAATTCCGTACCAAAGAGACAACGTCAGATATCGCCCGTGTCGGAATTTCTGCTTCTTAGTGGAACAGCAATGTCCCTATTTCCTTCCGGATACGAAATTACAATATGCAGGCGAATCTACTTTCATATGCACAGGTAATAAAAAAAATTAATTATACTGAATTTAATTATTAATTTTGGATTAATTTTGTAGATCCCGATATAGAAGAGGATTTCGAGAGTATATCTGAGCCTCCGCCCCACGCTAATTTACCGCACTGTTACCTTCCCTGTCACCTGGGCTTGGGTCGGCGAAATTTGACGGACGATGAGGAACGTTGTCATCGTCTCTTACCGGCCCCATCACCGACTGCGATCAGCGGTGAGTCAGCTGTGAGTGAAACGGTGCTGGGCCGCCAGGCGAGCTCCAGTGTCGACGGGACCAATGTGTCGACGTTAGTAACAATTCTACTCGGCGTGATAGCGAGGACTTTACTATTGCCGACATTTTCTATGGGACTAACATAGTAATAATAAAATAATGAAGAGGTGCAAGGAGTGTTTAAATAATAAATACGAACCTATGTTTCGTCGTCCATCGCCCCGGGTTTACGGATGGGGAATGAAACTGATGGAACCGAGCGAATCGAAGAAGAAAAAGGAGAAGAAGAAGAAGAGGATAAAGGAAAAATTTCGATGACAGGAAATGGAGAATGTTGACCCTCTACCTTTCTCACTTCCCAATTCACCCTTCGCCCCCTTGGACAACTTTTTATATGATCATGAAAAAAAGTACACGACACACAAAAAATTAAAAGATAAACAAAAACGAAATAAGTTATAGATGATATAAATTTAAACATACAATGTACGTAAAAATGTAATTTTTGTACCAAATTGACAGGCTGAAAAAGGAGTGTTCTCAAGGAAACAACAACAAATATTTGTTTTTAATCTTCTATTTTTTGTTGTTTTTTTCTTCTTCTTTTTCGGTGATGCAGATTTTTGAGTTTGCAAATATTTTCGATTTTGTCTTTTTTTTGGTATATATCAAATTTAATTACTTTTTGCCCTATTTTTATTTATTCAAATTTTTGTCTGGGTTATTTTTTTTTTTTGGTGGAAAACGACAGATGCAGTGCCGTATTATTTTCATATTAACCCGACGTCGTTCCTGTTTTATTTCAACGACGAAACTCGAACTCGTTAAATCTTATGAATTTTCAAAGAAATTAATTTTTTTGCGTGTTATTAACTATCACTACTATAAATATTATTATTATTACTAACATAATTAATATTCAATTGTATAGAAATGCAGTATCTAAGTTATTTTAACCCAGGGTGCACGCTGATCACAATTTAGTCAATAGTTTATCGGTAGATGGAAAACGAGGACACATCACGTTGATTTGTGTTTTCTTCATTTTACTTTTATTACTTCATCAGTGCAGCGAACACGAGTAAAATGCGTAAGTTCCTTTTGGTTTAGGTTATAATCTAATCTACAGCGGGCATTATAATTCTTTATTTATGACGTCATTTGTAAACCAACCTAAGTGCACTGTGGACACGAGTGAGCGTTGTTATTTTACGACCACGTTTTTATTGAAATCGTTTTAGTTAAGGTTTTTGGGTTAAAGATTTGTGTTTAAAATTTTTGTCACTCGATGATGAATGATGGTGGATATTTCCCGCTCAAATAACATTGTACGAAGACGAGACATGCATTTGTTTCCATCACATTTCAAACTGGTATTAGAATTTTGAACTGAAAGAGAGCATAGTTTTCCCAAATAGTGATTTAAAAACCAAAACAAAACAAAAATCAACCAAGAAAACCGAATTTAACAGAAAAAGAAAGAAATTTAAAGAAAATTGACAGGTTTCTAAATAATTCTGTCTCCCAAAAAAAGCAAAAAAAAAAATATTTAAAAAAATAAAATAAAACGACCCACATTTCTTCAATTTTCACATTATAAAAATTACCATAATCATCTTTGCTCTAGCATTTGGGGTTTTAAAAACAATAGATCCAATTATATTTCAAAAATAATTACGTTATAAACCTATATTTTTCATTTATTTTTAAGAAAACTATATAAATTTTTATGATATAAACTTTTTTTTCTTCCTGTTTTTTCTGTTTTTAAAGATTTTTTATTTTATTTTTTTGGCTTTTTATTTTTATATTTTTAATAGTTGGAAAGAAACTGGACTTGTGGATAAAAGAAAAAAATTCGCTCGTTATAACTTAACGACATCGTTCGAGTTAAAAACAACTTGAAAATAAATTTTCAACCATTGCCGCAGCTATAGAGTAATAATAAAAGGTGAACACAAAAAGTATTTCTGAATTTGGTTTATAATAGGAAAGAAATATTGGAAAGATTTATTGGTGCTTGAGAGGCATCGACACAAAGTATTTAATATTGTGTTTTAATTAGACCTGCCGTGTTTAGATTTGAAAATTTCTTGATTTTTAAGTAAAGGTATCGATGTGAAAAATATTCAATTGAAACTGCCATTTAGAGTTTTGTATTTTGTTTACAGGTATTTATTATTTGATTTTAGTCGAGTTTTTTGTAGTAAGTGTCAAGTTTAGTTGGTGGTTGAAAAAGAAAACAAAAACAAACCAAAAAAATGGAGGAAATTGAAATTAAAGAGTGAATTACGTCATATTTTATTGCAGTAGTTTTTTTTTTTTGAAATTTTGTAACTTGCGAAATGAGGTAAAATTTTATTTCATTTTATTTTATTTTTTTTAAATTTTAAGTTGTAAAAGAAGAAAAAAAAAGCCAGCAATAATTTTATAGAGAAAAGAAAATCATCATCCATACTAGAATAAAACGTTTTTTTGGGGGAAAAAATATTTCTTACGAACTAAATTTTATCCCATAAAAAGAAAAAAGAAAAAAACGAATTGAAAACGAAGAATAAAAATAAAAGTGAACATTTGGTTTTTGTTTTCTGACGCTGAAGTGATTTAAAGATGGTTAAACAAAATGGACGTGAAAATGATTTAATTTATTGCTTGGCTTCCAAAATGGTACAACTTTGATTTGAAAAATTTGTGTACGAATTTAACAAAACGAGAGTTGTTGAAAGATGATGGAAAATATAAAAAGATAAAAAATTGTCTTGCTCATTGACGAATGTCCTGAATTTTATCCAAAAAAAAAAAAAAGTTTTTGGGACAACTTTAAAGTTGTCCTCAGGTTGAAATAAGTTTACATTTTATACAGCGAAACAACAGCTTGCCTTGATAAAAAAAAAATAATAATTTAAGGAAAAAAAAAAAAAGTTAACGATAATCAAGTTTTCGAATTGATTAAATGAAAAAAAAAACAAAAAAAAAATCTTCTCGTCATCCCATTCGGCCCAAACTGCCATCAAAGTCTTATTTGGTCGTCTTCCTTGTTCGACATTAGCCAGATGACTGAAATTTGTAAATTTTTCAGGAAAAGCAAAAAAGAAGTAAACAACCGCCAATGTCGACAAGGAAGATGAAATTGAGCTTGAGAATAAACGGGGTAATGAGAAGGGAATTAGTTGTGAATCCGATGGAATTTTAAGTCTGGTTTCATGTCATATATTTTTCTAAAAAAAAAAAAAAAAAAAATGAAAAATCATAAATATGATTATAATATAGTATATATATATATTTATGGGGGTGTCAGAGGTAAAAAGCTGTTGAATGGTTTGTGTGTATAAGAGTTATAATAATTTAAGTTAATTATATGCAAAGGTTTGTGTCTTGATGTTTGAAATGAATCAGGCTGACAAAAATACAATGAAATAAAATAAAACAAAATAAAATAAAATAAAGTAAAAAAAAATAAAATTTAGAAATCTTATGAGGTGAATTAATGGGTACAAAGGTGTTTCACACGTTCGCGATGTTTGCTGAATTATTTTTTTACTTATGTTAAGCACGGTTCCTAGTTTGCCAAAAAGTGAGAAACATGAAGGGATTTAAAAATAAAAAAAAAATGTTAAAAATCGTGTTAGAAAACAAAATCTTGTAAAAATGTATACCATTAAAGAAGAAAATACAATCGTTTACTTATTTGATGAATTATTAAAATGAATTCACGTGATGGTTTCTAACAACAGTTTGGGAAATAAAATACAAATGACAATAAAAATTTCAATTTCAATTTTAAAATGAGGAAATTAATACAAAGTGGTTATCAAAATTAAAGAAGTAAATTCAACAGTGCAATAGAAGTGTTGTTAGCTGTTGAGTGTTTACTGCTTAGTGTGAAAAACCAATTTTTTTTGTGATTGTCTTAGGCAAAAAATACAATTCAGAATTTATTAGCGTGAATATTTTTGGTGCCTCTTGAGAAGAGTATTCGTTTACTTAGTTTATTTGCTTGATATGAGAGATAAATTATGAGTAATATTTATTTCACAGTTTGCGTCCAGGGTGTTCAACACCCAGGTACTGTATTTGAAAAAAAGAAAGAGAGAATGTATCATATGTTATAATTTGTATCATTTTTATACCCAGTAAAAAAAAAAAAAGACAAAAAAAAAAAGAGACAAAAAATTTTTTTTTGAGTCCAGTGTAGAGAGATAAACTAAAGTTGTACATAGTTGAACTAAGTTAAATGTTGTTAATATGTAAAATTGGTTGAGAAAAATTAAAGACCCCCTTCCAAAGGTCTGCGAGAAAATAATCGAAGTATTTTCGTTTTCTACATTTAATTTCATTTACAAATTTGAAATTAATTAATTAGCTAAAACGTGAAATTGCTTTTAATTATCATTGATGAATTCCGCTACTGACGGCAGCTGGCGCTGCTCGACGATGACGTCATCAACACGTGTGCTTGGCGCGGTATCTTTGATCTGTCAGGCATACGTTTTCTTTCCGTTCGCTAAAAGAGATAACCCAACGCGACACTTGGTTACAGCTTTTTAAGGAATGAAATTAATCTGCAACGCAGTTTTTCTTTTCCACGCGATTAGATTTTTAAAGACACGCGCTTTTAGCTTTTGTTTTGATCTTTTTTATTTTACAGTGCACTAAAACTTTACAAAATTTGTAAATACTATTTTTAAGTTTTCATTTTGATCGTTTACATTTTCTTTTAAATTTTTACAGCAAGTACGAATATCCAGACAATTTAACTTTCTTGAGAATTTAGACATTTTCGCGAGTTTTGAAGATCTTTTAAGTATAATCTTGTTATACTGAGACTTCATCGCTTAAATATAATAAAATAATTTTAACATTGTACTCCAAATTCACACAAAAAAAATGATTAATTTATACGTACCTTTGCGTTTTTTGCAGGATTTCATCAAAACATTTACTATCACACGTTACTTCCAGGTCCAGACGTCGACGGCCTACCGGTATTAACACGAACTGACAATCTGCGCCCCCGTGGACGCGGTGGCGACGGCGGTCTTTGAGCTTCTAAACGTCCTCCTTCTCGATGTGTTTGAATCGTTAGTCGTGGACGTGATGGTGGTGTTGGCGGTGACGACAACGATTGCGCGAGCGATGTTTGCGATATTTGCAATTCTTGCCATTCTTGCAAATCTTGCAATTCTTGTAATTCTTGCAAATCTTGCAATTCTTGCAATTCTTGCAACGACTGTCCAGCCGAGACCGATTCTGCGAGCATTGTTTGCAATGTTTGTAATTCTTGCAACGTCGGTCCAGATGTGACCGGTTGTGGGTGCATCGTTCGCGGTGTTTGCAATTCTCGCAACGACTGTCCAGACGTGACCGATTGTGCAAGCATCCTGCGCAGTGCTTGCAATTCTTGCAACGACTGTCCAGACGTGACCGATTGTGTGCGTATTGTTTGCGGTGTTTGCAATTCTTGCAACGACTGTCCCGACGAGACCGATTGTGTGAGTATTGTTTGAGGTGTTGGCAATTCCTGCAACGACAATCCAGACGTGACCGATTGTGCGAGCATACTGTGCGGTGTTTGCAATTCTTGCAACGACTGTCCAGACGAGACCGATTGTGCGAGCATTGTTTGTGAATCTTGCAACGACTGTCCAGACGAGACCGATTGATCGAGCATAGTTTGCGAATCTTGCAACGACTGTGTAGAAGACACCGATTGTATGATCATTGTTTGCATCGCTTGGTAATCTTGCAACGACTGTCCAGGCGAGACCGATTGTGAATTTTGCGACGACCGTCCAGTCGAGACCGAATGTACGCCCATTGTTTGCGTTGTTTGCAACGAATGCATCGATCGCCCAGACGAGAGCGACTGTAGGAGCATTAATTGTGGTGTTCGCAACGCGGGCGATGAAAGTAAAGGTGCGGCCTGCTGCGTGGTCTCCTGGTTTGTTGAAGACGAGGTAGGACGCGGTGTCGATGTCGAGGTAGGGTACAGTGTCGACGTCGACAGCCCATTCAACGTCGACGATGGCTCAGAAAACATCAATCGTCTTATTGATAACGTCGACGCCATTTCACGCATAACTCTACATCGTACGCGAGCGGACTCCACGACATCAATATTTTCAGTTGCGACGATTAGAAAATCCTCTGCCCCAGTTGTTACTCTATTGGAGAGAAGATGGGTGTGACGGCGAATGAGTTCCCGAATATCAGCTCGTGTGAGGATGAAGCGGACGAACCCCACTGCAGTCGCAGCTCCGACCATGGTCATGACTTGTTTGAACATTACGCGCAAGCTGTTGAGGATTTGAGGAGATAAACTCAACAGCAGAAGCCGAATGGGCTCCTCATCCACCTCCATTCTGGTATCATACGCTCGGCGCCAGCGCGGCAACCGATTTAAAATTCAAAACAAAATGGAGGTTTCACGCAAAAATGACAATTCTTCGCGCGAGTTAGCGATAATGGAATCAAACGTGATGCAATTAACAATGGGAAGTATTTTATTCAGTTTATTTTTAATAATCGCGGAATGAAATAATTCATGAAATTTACTGTGATCGATGAATAAATTTTATTCTTTATCCGATGACGATTTTTTCTTCTTCTTCTTTTTCTTTTCACTTCCAACCTAAGTATACACAAAAATATTTGTAACAACTGCAATTCTCGTAGAAAATTATAACAATTTTAAACCTGTTCAACAACTTCTTCCTCTTCGTCCATTTTCTGCTTTTTCTTTTTCTTCTTTTTCTCTTTTTTAGATTCGTTTAATTCTTCTTTAACTGCTTCTGCTGAGCTGCTGCTGCTTTGGCTTAGTTTGCGCTGGATCAAATCAAAATAAAAAATTAGCAAACTTCTTGCGTCAAATGCAATAACAACTTTGTAAAACCTTTCTTTCAGTCACAACTGGTGCGCTTTCCCTTGGTTCAACTTTCTCTTCTTTGATTTCAGACTTGAGACTAAATGTAACAAATTTTGTTAAAAATCAAATATCAAATATTTTCATTAAAAAATTTATATTTACTTGTAATCAGTGTACGATGACGTCCAATTATTCGGTGTCTTTTCATTTGGTCTTCCGTAGTTATCCAAAAGTCCTTCTTTTATCATTTTTTTCTTGATAGATGCCTAATTTTAAAACGAAATTATTTAACAAAATTTCCTAAACTACAGTTGTTAATACTGAATTAAAATGTCGGACACTAACTTTTGGACCCAATCCCCATTTCCTAGGATAAGTGTCTCTTTCCATTATGACCCTTTTCAATTTGGCAACAAGACCATGGTCACACGAAGCCATGGTAGCTGTCGTCATCAGGGCAATTGCTTATTTCATAATTTGTTTAAATTAGTAATGATTTTATAAAATTAGCGTTAAAAATCTAAAATGTCTCACCCAACGCGATCGCTTCCCCTTTTGTAGTCACGATTACTATTTCTTGATTGATTTCAATTCCATCTTCAAAGCGAAGAACACCCGGTAGCATGACTTTTGCTCCATAACACACGGCATTCACCGCGGTATCCTTCATGAAAATTCGTTTATGCGAAGTGAGAAGAATTTCGAGTGGTTTCACAACACGTCGTAAATAATTTTCGTTTCTGTGATTTTCGTACAACCACTGGGCGTCTAACACGTCGTGCATCGTTACCATTCCATCCTAAATTATTTATTTATTAAATTGAGATTGAGATTTAAAAAACAAAATAATTTGTAATTTGAAATTTACCTTCTCAGACTGGATTCCTGATCTAACTCGGCGAAGTTCCTGCATTTGGCCTCCGACTCCCAACATGAGACCAAGATGGACGAACAGAGTTCTGATATATGTTCCCGCTTCGCAACTCACCCACACAATTCCCAAATTTTTTGTTTTGTCATATTCCAGCAGTTTGGATTCGTAAATTGTCCGCACACGCAACTGGCGTTTTACGGCTGAAATTAATGGCGGTCTTTGAAACAAAGCCCCAGTCAGTGATTCTAACGTCTAAAAAGCAATTGACTCGATTAATATTCACTGAAAACTGTGATGAAATCGAATATCTTCTTCTTACCTGAACAATTTTTTTCTGATTTTCGTAAGGACTGTGCAATTTGAAAATGCCAACATATTCTTTTCCAGCTCCTTGTTGGGATTTAACCAATCGCGTCGCTCTTTCGATACAAACAATAAGACATCCTGTCACTTTCGGATCTAAGGTACCAGAGTGTCCAGTTTTTTCAACTTTTAAAATTCGTTTCACCCACGCGACCACCTCGTGCGACGATGGGTTAGCAGGTTTGTCCAAATTGATGAAACCACTCCTAAAAATTAAAGCACGAATTAATTTTATTAATTTTTCAACGTCAGAATAAATGTATTTACTTTACGTATTCGCTTATTTCACGTTGTAACGGGGATGAACCGCATGGCAATGGGACGTAATGATTAGTTCGGATATTCAATCGATCGAAATTCTAATTTAAAAATAATATTAAGATATATAGTTGTGAACTGTAAAGTATAATTATGATGTTTTACTTTTAACAAAATCGGCCAATGCGAACTTTCCAATTTCGCAGGTTTGTCTGATGGTTGAATTTGAAATACGGTCTCATGCTGAATATCCTAAGAAAAAAAATTAAAAATAATAAAATAAGCAAAACCGAGCAACTATAAAGAAAATTAAAATTATCGTAATATGTCTTACCCCATAACTTTTACTTTTTGATTTTCTTTTTTTATTCGATAATTCTCCGCTGTAATCACCAGCTCCTGCCAAATAAAAATATTAATATGAAATCAAAACACCGAAATGCACATGGTCTCCACATTTAGGCCTAAATATATTGCCACTGCACAAAGTGCGATGGAATAGCATGTTGACAACACACGTTTAATCGACGAAAGTAGGACAAAATGCGTGATAACATGTGATTTGCAAAAGCATTCAGTTTAAAAAAAAATAAACTTAATCAAAAATATCTTACCGTCCATTTCAATATCGCATACCACGCGTTGTAAAAACTAAAAACACAACGCTATCAACGGCGCTACTTTTTAAATTGAATGATTCTAGATGCGACCGATAGGTGAATTACATTTCTCGGTTCTCACCTCACAGAGATCGACATAATGGCGACTGAATCGCGCAGTTCTCGTTTCAGGTACGTTCACTCAAATCTTTAAAGCAATCACAAGTCTTTATTATAAATTATTATTTCGTATTTTTGAAAGATTAGATCGCTTTCGCGATCACCAGAAAGATCCAGAATGCCGACGTCGTCATCGTCGTCGGCGTCGTATAAGGATCGTTATCACAGGAATAGAAATACGGATCAGTAAGTTTGATTTGAATTATTTGGTGGAAAACTTTGATATTTATATGTTGGTTTTGAATGTTTTAGGAGACGTCAGGAACGGGAAAAAATAGGTGAAGGTGGTGTTCAGGAAGTTTGGGCCAAATCACCCGATAGAATATCCGAGTAATTTTATTTTTAATTAAATGTGACAGTTCTTCTGTGTGTGTTTTGTGGAATTTAATTTTGAGTCATTTCAGGTACGATAGCGATAATGGAACCATACGCATGAAGAATGTTTCGTCGAATACGGATTCTGATGATTCTGACGGTAATGTTCTGGAAGTGGTGAAAAAGAATATTTTTAATTAATTTTGTTATTGATGTAGGAAAACGAAAACATAAGAAGAATAAACACAAGAAACACAGAAGCAAAGCAAAGAAACACAAAAGAAATAGAGATGAAATTGATTCAGATGACGAAGAAGTGAGAGAGAAGAAGAAAAAGAAAAAGCACAGATCCAAAAACAGACAAGAAAAATCCAAAAGTAAAAAGACTTCGCAAACGAAAAAGAAAGGGAGCGCGACAAGCGATGATTCTGAAAGCGATAGTTCGTCGGATTCAAATAAATCGAATGACGAAGTTGAAGAATTTCAAAAATGGGTGGAAAAAAGAAGTAAAAAATATTTATATAAATTATTTTTAAAAATGAGTAACTAGCTTAAAACATTTTTTTTCTATAGAGAAAGATACAGAAATCGATGCTGCAGATTCATCCGAAGTTGGTCCGATGCCAAAGGGACACGTAAAACTAACTAGCAAAGAGTAAGAGAAGTTTGGTTTTATCAAATTAATTTTATATACTGCGTATTTTACTAGCAAAATTATTTATTCTATAATATTTAGTTACGGCAAAGCTCTTTTACCTGGAGAAGGAGCAGCAATGGCAGCGTATATTGCCGAGGGAAAGCGAATTCCCAGAAGAGGAGAAATTGGTTTAACGAGTGAACAAATTGAATCATTCGAAATGGTCGGATATGTGATGAGTGGCAGCCGGTAAGATCACTCAATTCCTTCTTTTTCGCTTCTCCCCCAATCTTTTTTTTAAACTAGATATGTTGGTTTTTTAAAATCTTTTTAATTTCAAATTTATTTTCCTTTTCTAACAGACATCGTCGAATGGAAGCTGTGCGTCTCCGAAAAGAAAACCAAATTTACAGCGCCGATGAGAAACGAGCCCTGGCGATGTTTAATAAGGAAGAACGAACCAAACGCGAGAATAAAATTCTGTCGCAATTCCGGGAAATGATCACATCTCGTTTAAAAGATAAATAATGGAAAATATTTTTAATACCAATGTCACATTAAATAAAAGTAAGAACGCAGTTATTTTCGATAATGACAATTTTATTCGTTATTAAATGGTCTGTTAATTTACGCTAGCCACCAAAGTCGCAATGAATTGTCGAAATAAATGTATTTGTCAGTGAGGGCTTCGTCCGAGCTGCTATCACTATCGTCGCTATG
This sequence comes from Stigmatogaster subterranea, assembly GCA_034696085.1. Classification (NCBI taxonomy): domain Eukaryota; kingdom Metazoa; phylum Arthropoda; class Chilopoda; order Geophilomorpha; family Himantariidae; genus Stigmatogaster; species Stigmatogaster subterranea. The sequence goes on from JAQIWS010000063.1 coordinate 16,563, forward strand.
ACGCGGTTCAGGAAACTTGCGCTGACCCGATGATGTCATCATAAGAGGAAGAGTAGGATGTAAACTTCGCAACGAAAAAACCAATTAGAGTAAATATCGAATCTGGGATTTCATTCTGGAAATCTTTTTTTTTTACCTTATGCCATTAACGCAATCAGAATGTGCTTGGAACGTATTAATGGTGTCGAGTATAATTTCGCCAGTCGATTGCTCGGGAATATTCTCGGTGTCCCAAATACTCACATAGCCGTTATTATTTCCAGATAGAATGTATCGGCATGTACTAAAAAAACATTAAATTACATAAGTTGTTGATTACATTTTTGTGTGATTTTATTTACCTGTCTCCAGTGAAATAGATTCTTTGGTTGGTAGTCACTTGGCGTAACATGGTGTAGAGTACGACACCAGGATTTCTTAAATCCCAACACAAAATCTCAGGATCCTATTAAATGATGAATTGTTTGTGAGTAATTATAGGTTTGTGGTAATGTTTTTATATTCACCATTCGACCACCCGAGTAGATTTTGTTTCCGTCAGGTGAAAACATCAGGTGAGTTATTCCACCTTGTTGTCCTTGAAGCAAACAAATTAGACCTCCATCGGTTTCGGAGTATAGAGCAACTAAGGATGAAAAATTAAAATTTGTTACGATTGACTGAAAGTATAATTCGAATTCTTTTCTAACTTGATTTTAAATACGATCCAGCAGCATACACGTCTTTCATAACTGGATTCATAGCAATACATGAAATTATACCCGTTTGACCCTGCACTGAAAATGAAATTTTAAAAACAAGATTCTTTTTACGAGAAAATAGTTTAACGTTTACTTTGTGCTCGTTTTGTTTTATACTCTTTAAAAGTTCTTCCAGGAACACCTACATCGAATATTCGAACTACTTTGTTGAAACCGCAGAATAATTTTTGACCATCATCACTAAAACATACTGAATGGGCAGATTCTACTTCATCCTAAAAATTTATGCAATTCAATATTATACTTAAAAAATTGTTTTCGTTTAATGTATTTATTGTGTTTTCTATTTCTTACAACGTGATTATACGCTCTGTACGAACATCTTATTTCTCCCGTGTACGCATCGTATAAATGAACTGGGTTATTTCGGCTAGTGCTTACAAAACTGTAATATAAGATGTACCATAATTAGCGGGCATTTTATTGGAGACATGAAGAAAATTTATTTTGTCAATACCAGCAAGTGTTGTAATCCAAAGATGACATCAAAGGATACCAACTATAATCGTAAATCAGCTCGCCTTCACGAATTTTTAGTATGGGGGTCTATGTAAAATCAAAATGAACTCAAGATTAAGATTTTAGTTTATTTTTTTCCTCCGTTTATTTACCATTTCAGGAATATCATTCCAGTTTTTGTTTTCGTTGTAGAACACATCTGGTAAATTCCAAACTCTTAATAAACCGTCATTACTGTTTGTTAAAATACACGATCCGTCAGGTGCCCTGTAGATTTAATTAAAACAAGACAATTAAAAACAAGTTATTAAATTAAATTTGCAGTTTGTACCATTTACACCCTTTGAAGAAATTGTCTTTATTACTGAATTCTAGCCATGAACCAGTCAGTTGAATTGGCGTTTTGGAAAAATTGAAAACAGGGATATCCTGTGTTTCTTTGTGGTCTAGTTTTTCTGTGCCATTTCCCGTACACGCAACTTTTTCTTCAACTGATGCTGCTTCTATCGCAGTTGAATCAATGTCAGCTTCACGCACAAATTTTATATCGTTGCATTTCATATCTACATCGACATGCTCTGTCGTGGCACAAATAGTGTCAACTGCATTGCCGTCAGTTTTAACAATTTCATTAATGTCACCCGCACTCTTGGCGATTTCATTCGTTTCACTTTCATTCGCAACAATTTCAACAGATTCACTTTCCATTTTACTAACATCAATTTCATCTTCAGTTAATTTTGCAGGATCCACATTTAAATCCGATGTTTTGGTGTCGAAATTCGTCCCTTCCATTACAGATGTTTAACTTCGTCAGTAGTCTTGTACCAAATTAAAAATTATATTTCGTAATATCACACAAATCACTGATCGAAAATCGTGGTCATTTGGGAACAACAACTTTAGTAGAGGAAAACAACAAAAATGCTGCACAACACGTGCAGTTATTTCAGGTTGTCGAAGGCATCCAAGGGTTCCGTTAAAAGGTGAACGAAAAGCATTATTAAAACAAAATGTCTTCGCAAAAATCCAGTTTATTACATACGCGTCAGTTAAACGCAGTGTTTATTTAAAGACCAGCTGGGCCTCTTTTTCTTTTCAATCATTTTACATATGGCTTCTCAATTTACGTAGATATCGGGTTTTCCATTTTTTCCAGGACGTGACAATCACAAACCGGTTGATAAATGACGTCATTAAGCATCCATTTCCAAACTCAAGAGCGCACATCTTTGAGAATAAATGACGATCGCGCATGAGTCAGGATCCAATCATCGCTTGTCGTCGCCTCTCCAGCGGACAACTGCAGCAACAACGCCAAAATAAATACGCAGTGTTCGTTGTTGTTGTATAGCGTAATATTTGTAAAGGTAAACTCCGCAAAATGACCATAATAACGAAGCCAGTGTCTGACAAGAAGTTAGACAAGCTTGAACAGCCGTTGGTCGAAAATGAAATTAACGAAACGATGCCGTTGGTAAGTCAAAACCATTCGTTTTTAAGGTAGAAACTTCCGAGTTAGGCTTAACTAGTACCTACTGTAGAAAAACATAAACCTCAAGAGTGAAAAGTTTTTCTCGATAACGTTTGTGTAAACACGACTCGAATTCACAAGTCTATGCTTATATCAGAATATAAATATAGTTATTTATTCACTGAATACAAATGTGGTCGTGCAAAGCAGTTAAATTACAGTTGTTAATAAGATAATTGTAATTGAAGTTTATATTTTAAATTGCCTTTCACATCACGTAATCAGTTAAAGCAGACTGTAATCTTTCTTTACACTTGATAAAGAAACAAAATTAAACCGTTCAGCTTTAATTTCCATCAACCAGTTTACATGACGGTGTTAAATCTTTTTTTTCCTAATATAATACGCACATTATCAATTAGGATGTGGTCATGAAGCAAGTTTCCTGCGAGACTTAAACCATTACTCAACACCACGTTTTTGTATTCCTTGTTCACTTCTTATTTTTTGCGCAATGACTATATATATTTTTTTTGGTTCCTAGCCTTCGAAGAAGGACGTGAAAATTGAAGTGCCGCCCCCGCTCTATCTAACATTGCATAGTCGAGCTCGTCGTGTCAGCACTGCTACAACCGTTTGCGTTTTTGTCACTGCTCTTCTGGTTTTGGCCATTGGAATCATTGGAGGAGTGTACTTGTACAACCAATTTGCTCACACTAAGGTGGGAATGTTTGGTAATTAAAATAATTCGAGTCAAGTTGGCGTGACTTTCGCATTATTTGCAGCGTTTCCGAGGGTGGTGCAGCGTGCCGATCGAAAGTGACCCTGATGTTTACAGCGCGCGTATGCACGGTCAAGCCGAGGGTTTACTGGACTACCATGGAACTTCCAATGATGACTCGACGGAAAATGGAAGTAATCAGTTGTTTTTCCAAGAAGGATTCGAAATTGACCCTACTGAAAAGTTCGAGAAAATCGACGTTCCAGACTTTAGTGGAGGTCGACGTGGGAGATTTATCCACGACTTTTCTGCTGTATAAGTGTTGAAATAATTTTTTTGTTTTTAAAGTTTTAAATGTGTATTATACCGCTTTTAGAACAAAACGGCCATCATCGACCTTGACGGGCGTCGCTGTTTCGTGATGCCGTTAAATCGTAGTAGAGTTTTACCACCGGACACGTTATACGATTTAGTGCTGAAAATGAGGGTATGTCTATAATTAAGACTCTATGACTATTTAATTTTAATTTTAATTTTTAACAAGGCTGGCTATTACGAAGTAGACACCGAGGTGGTTCGTGAATCGATGCGCGTCGTGCAACCTCCTATAAAGGATTATAGTTCCCTCGGATTTTACATTGCGCGTGAATGTAGCAAGTGGCTAACGTTCAAATTGGAACGAATTACGAAACCCGGTAAGAACCCACGGCGAGCAAAAATAACTGGAATTGAATTACTGTAATTCTAACTATTTTTCTTTAATTATTTATAGTTTTCAAGCGCAGTATTGAAACTGGCAGTTCTTCCAACCTTATGTTTGCTGCGTTCTCTGGGAATAAGATTTCGCAGTACGAACTATTGTTTTAAAAAGATAAGAATTAATTAAAAATGTAAAAGAAACCTTTTTTCTTAAAAACTCATTTACAAAAATGGAATCGATATTTTTGACGATTGTCGTAGGGGAAAAAAAAAATTGGTCTAGCGACGGACAAAAGAGTGCTGTTTATTATTATTTTATTACTGTTATTTTTCTTTATGATAATTCTAAATAAGTAATGGCTCTATCAAAAATAATATAGGGAAAAAATTTTATTACAAAATAATAATAATAATAATATTAATAATTCGAAATTGTTTCTTCCCAGCATAAATATTAAATATATAGCACAAATGATTGCAAAAATTTAGTTTAACCTCGGCGTAAGCTTTAATACAATCATGAAATATTATACTAACAAAACGAAAAAGGGGGAGGGCGGGTAATGGATTTAAAAGAAAGAAAAAGAAAAAACAACGAAAAACAAAAACCTCGTGTTTCGTGTCATCATTTTTGAAATTATTTTTTTTCGTACGTGTCTTGTGAAACATAAGTCAACTGCATTTGAAATGTAAAATCCTGCCTGGATAATGTTATGATTGACTAATTCAGTGTTTAATTGGTGGTTTGAGTGTATAAACGGAATTTTTTCTTGTAGGATTATACCCACATTCCATCGAGTGTTTTTTCTTCCATTTTAAAAAAACCCTTAAAAACATAAGGGAAAAAAAAATTAAATATACAAATCATTAATTATAGTTTGTTCTTTACTCTTGTCGATTTTTTCTTTTTAGATTACTTTACTTTGTAAACTGATAACAGATTAGGAGAAAGTGACCCTAATTAGAGTAGTGAAGTTCTAAATAAACTATTGTTTTAGTATTAAATTTACTCAAACGCTTTGGTATCGCTGTTTCCTTTGGTGGTTTGTGTATTCGAGACTGTATCCATCCAAGGTCATAAACAAAATAGTAGATAAAATCTAGGGCACGCCGATTAAAGCGAAAATCTAAAAATATTAAGATTTACGATAAATAGTGAAACGGTTTAATTTTGTTTTAAGATCCGGTTAAAATATTGTAAAATTGTGCGTGTTTGAAATTTGAATAAGCTGAATAACAACATTTTGCAGTAGAGCGAATTGAGTTAAATTTAAAGTAAATATTTTTAAATCTTTTGCGACAATTTTATTTGTGAAAAAAAATAATTTTAACTTGCTCTTTTTCTGTGGTTTTCCTGACTAGCTTAGAAAAGTCACCCGAAATCCTTTTTTGTGATAGTATTTACAAGACTATTTTTCCTAAGCTTTTGAAATATTTTATTACTAGCGTAGTTTGCCGATTACTTAAGCTTGTTTAAATGCCCAGTTCTTGATGTGTCCATCTATGTGAAAGTTTTGTCAATAAATTTAGACCTTAAAAAATGTATTGTATATATATATAATATATCATCTGTGAGTTTATATATATACACTATTAATTACTCAGTGCATAAATCATTTTATCATCAAAATATCAAATTTGATATTTCGGAAAAATCAAAAAACGAGTCACACCAGTGACGTCACTGCTTTAGAATTAATTCAAAGGTACACCTAAATCGCTGGAAGACTAGATATTAGTTAAAAAGAGAAAAAAATACCACTTGACAACTGTACGACACAACACTCAATAAAAAAAATTGTAATATGTTTCAAATGCAAATTTTGCGATTATAAGTGATATGCTGTTTTGTGATGAGTTACGTGTGTGTTCGTGAAGACGTGAGTTCATTTTCCTACGGTACCGGTATTTAATTTATTTATTTTGGTCGGTGTGTGGTGACCTTCACTCGGGGGCGATGTACGAGTAAAATGTCGTTGTAGGGAGTCGAGACCCAGTTGAACGCAACGACGAATGTCTTCCTCGCGACTGAGTCTGTGGTTGAGTTCGTCAATTACGCGCTTTAGACGAGAAACTTCACTTTTGTGAAGAGTCTTCCAGTTGTCCTCGAGGAACAATATATCTCGTTGATTTTCTTGAATGACGCCGTGGAGACTCGCTTCCAATTTAGCTCGCGCTTCTCTTTCCAAGTTGAAATCTTTCTCGAGACGGACGACTTCTTTCGCCAGTCGACTGCGCCCTTCTTGGCAATATTTTAAATCTTGTTCAAGAGTTTCGACGCGGTTATGCAGTTGGGAATGCTTGTAATCTTCTCGGGTCGTCACGGTCGTAGCTCGATCTTTAGAGCGCTGCGTGTCTTCGAGTTCCGCGCGCGTTTGATTTAACTCGCTTTCTTGAATTTTGTATTTTTCACGTAGCAGACTCAGCTCTTCTTCACGAACGTTAAGAAGAAGTCGAAGACGACTATTTTCTTCTCTCGTTCTGACATAATATTGACGCAACGTTTGTACTTCTGTAGGGCTCCACGCGTTATCTTGTTTACCATCGCACATCTGTAAATTTGACAGGAAATTAACACTTAAAATCGATAAACATAAACCAACATTTTTTTTCCGGTGAATTACTTGATGATTTGACTGCGACGTATTAACGCCGTTGGAAATCGATGCTGCCCCGATGTTCAGAGATTCTAACTTTCCCGCAGTGATAGACTCGAAAGATGGCAGTTCGAAATTCGGCAAATTATCCAATTTGTTTACGATTTCGAAATCCAAATCGTTGTTTTGTTCCTCTTCCAATTTGCTTATAAGCAATGCTTTTTCATAAATGCGTTTGATGGTAGAAATATCGAGAGGAGCAATTCCACTCGCTGTAGTGTGAGTACGCATTTTGCAATCGGAATTACATTCGTCCAGAAAGTTATCCTGAAAGACATCTTCGATCCAATGCTTATTTTTCAACGACATTATTCGTGTATCGACTTCAAAAAAAGACTGAGATTTAAAAGGCACTCGGTGCCCTTTTAGATTGAAATGGCTAGTAATGCTATTCGCTGACACTAGATGGCGACACTGAACAAGAGAAATCGCTTTGATTTTTATCGATTCGCCGCGACGGCGTGATGGCGCTACATTCGTTTGTAGACCAATGAAAGGTTACGCCAAATGCGTGCTATTTGCTGTCGCCTTTTAGCTGTGAAATTAAATGTCAAGTAAATGTAAAGTTTGTGTGCCAAATGTCATTAATATTTGAAAAAAATTAATATTTATCGCGATGGCTTCCCAAGGCTCTGAAACGAACGAACCTGCAATTCTTTTACACAAGTTGTGTCGACACATTTCTGGTTTAAATGGAGGTAAAAATAAAATATTTTTATTAACCACTGAACGTTGAGACTAATCATTTCTTTGAATTCCAGATGCTGTAACTCCTTACTACGAATTTACGTTGAAATTGTTAGCACGGTAGGTTGCGTACACAGCGAATATTTTTGAAAATTTATATAAATTCGTGTTGTGATATTTAGTAACCCTGCTTGCTCTCACCCTGACGATGAGTTTTTTTACGCGGAAAAAATAAAGAAGAAACGTAAGAATCTCTGCTCTGTGCAGTGAGATGTTCTGTAATCAGGTTTATTAGAAATTTATTTTCCTGACAGTATCGAAAGAAAGACGCGAGAAAGATGTCTCAACATTTGACAGTTTACACCAAAAATTGCAGAATAGCGTAATTTTTAAGTTTTGCTGAATAGTGGTATTCTAAAATCATTACAATATGTTTTTTTTTGTTGTAGAGCGTCCTAAGAAATAAATGGGCAGTGCTTTGTTTTCTGGCGAATTTACAAGATGAAGGGAAAAAATCCAAAGTAACAAAAATTACCGTTCGTAAACAAGGAGTTGTAATTTTAAATGTAATATTCGGTTTACAATTTTTTAGCCGTCTTTATTTGCTCGCGGATTATCGGCATTTGCGACGCCTTTTTCATTTAAAGATGGATTTGGTTCTTCAAAACCTCGAAGTAAAGACAGCAATCGCAGCACGCCTTCCATCAGTTTGACTCCGAGTCCAATTAATCCCGATCCAAGTTCTCTTCCAACTGTCACTTTCGGCACGTCGGCTTCTTTTTTACCACGTAAACTTTAAGTGAAAATAATGATAATCAATTTTATAACATTTTTTCTTTTTTCAGATAAAAAGAAAAGTTCATCTCAGATCAACCGCGATTGTAACAGCAATCAAATGATCCTCGTCAAAAATGATGCTGAAAATGGTTAGGATGATTGTAGCTTTACTAAAAATTATTTGCCAAATAAGTTAAAATTTTTGTTACTTATTTATTTTAGTTTTGATGAGCGGTGGCAGCGATGTATCCGAGCAAGTTTTACTACGAGAATTAATTTACATTTTTCAAGGAATTGACGGAAAAATAATAAAGATGGACTTAGGGAAGGATGGATTTCGAATTGATCCCGCAATAAGCATGTCCAAACCTACTCGAAATATGGTGATCCGTTTGGCGGAATTAGGATGGCTTCATAACAAAGTAAAAAAATACCACGACGCGCGTAATGCGGATCGCGGATTAGGTTTGGTTGGTCAGGTGAATTTCTTACTTTTGCGCTTATTTATTTTAGAATTTGCTTTATTTTCGTGATGCATTATGACTTTTTAGAGTTTCGTTACTGCGTTAAACCACGAATTGACAGAATACTACCGTTTATTGGCGCTGTTGGAATCTCAAGTAACTTTAAATTAAAATAATAGAATAGTATAAATTGTTTAAAGTGTTGTCTCGTAGTTTCAACAAGATGAAGACCCAAATATTAATTTAAGTAATAACGGATTAACATTACGCCGATTGCAACTGTGGACGCTTGAACCAGTTTTTCGCATGCGCACTTTAGCAGCTTTGGTAGATGTTTGTAAAGGTAATTTACAACAATTTCAACAAATTAATTCGAAATTTTAATTTTTTTTATTTTACTTAAACAAATTAAATTTAGGATTAAAAGGAGGCTCGCTTGCTTCTGCTGTCTATTCTTACCTTCAACACGGGGATCCTTCAGTTCGATCATTAATTAATAATGTTTTGACAACGGTAATTGATAATAGTAATTTGTTATTTATTTTACGTAATTAATTTTGTACTTAAAGATGGCAGTTCCAATTTACAACATGTTGGATCGTTGGATTTTCGAGGGAGAACTGGAGGATCACTATTACGAATTTTTTGTAGCTGCTGATCCCACAGTTAGTGATGACAAATTGTGGCATGATAAATACAAAATTCGTAAATCTATGGTCCCCAATATAATTTCGATGAGTCAAGCGAAAAAAGTAATTTTTTTAAAAGAAAATTCGGAATAGAATTTTTTTATCGTATTGTATTTAAAATTGTTAATCTGTCGTAGATTTTGTCTGCTGGAAAATCCATAAATTTTTTACGACAAATTTGTCAAGATCCAACACCACTAAAAGGCCGCGATGCCATACGTGATTCTTTGGATTCCAGTAGTTGTGCGTTATTGAACAATTAAAACAAATTTCTTAACATTCAATTTAAAATGTTTGGCTATTTTTAGATCAAGAAGGACACTTACATAACATCGTTGACACGGCTTATAAAGAAACGAGTCGGCGTCTTCTCGACGTCATGCAGACCAAATATAAATTTATGGACCATTTAAAAGTAAGTGTTAGAGTGGACAATTATGAGTAATGCCAAATTATCATTGATTACTACAAGTATATGCAATTTCCAGGCGATGCGTCGATATTTACTTTTGGGTCAAGGAGATTTTATTCGTCACTTGATGGATATTTTAGAATCTGATTTATCGAAACCCGCTTGTCAACTTTATCGTCACAATTTATCGGGTAGTCTAGAGTCCGCGATTCGTGCTACTAATGCTCAATTTGACGACCCAGATATTTTAAAACGTCTCGATGTTCGTCTGTTAGAAGTAAAAAAAAATTCTGTTACAACTTTATTAAAATTATATACTCATAATACGGCGTATTTAATATTTAGGTTTCTCCCGGAGATTTTGGTTGGGATGTGTTCAGTTTAGATTACCACGTTGATGGGCCCATAGGAACAGTTAAGTCTAATTTTCCGTTGTTGAGTAAAAATGTTCACTGTAAAAAGATTTGAATTATTTTACTAGGTGTTTTCGCCCGGGGTTATGATGACGTATTTGCGTTTATTCAATGCTTTGTGGCGAGCTAAACGGATGGAATATATTTTATCCAACGTGTGGAAATCTCAAATGTCACACGGACGGGTACTGCGCGTGATCCCCGAATTGAGTCCGGTTTTGCATCAGTGCTATATTTTGGCAAGTGAAATGGTTCATTTTGTCCAACAAATTCAATATTACATCACGTTTGAAGTGATGGAATGTTCGTGGGACGTTTTGGAGCGGAAAGTAAAATCGGCAGAAGACTTGGATCAAATTATTGCTGCACACGATGAATTTCTCGATACGATTATGGCACGCGCCTTATTGGATGACGAATCGAAGGAACTTCTCACTCAATTACGTGCTATTTATGATCTCATAATCCAACTGCAAACCATTCAGGAACAATTATGTCAACGTGCGCTGCAAGAAGTGGAACACATGCACGAAACTGAAACACGCATACATTTGAAAACTGAAATGGTAATCCTAAAAAAAAAGCATTACCGGTAACCAAAAAAACCAAATAACTTAAGCGTTGTCTATTTAGGGTAAATGGGGTGAAGATGATCAAACAGTGGAAGCTGAGAAACAAATCTTCCAAGAACTGCTCAAGACTGTCATTCCAGCTACAAGAGCCAAACTACGGATTTTGAGTCAATCTTACCAGGTGAGTTAGCTACTGCATTTACCTGACACGGTTTCTAGAGTAATTAAATTACTTATTTCATGTCGCTAGGATATGGTTCAAAAATTTCTGCTAATGTTAACGAGTCACCGCGACGTTAATCTTCAGTTCCTTAGTTTCCGCTTGGATTTTAATGAGCATTATAAAAACAGAGACTCTCGTCTAAGAACACATCTCACCTACCAACATCGACGCCAGTCGAGTATTGGAATTGCCAGCAAATGTTAAATGGCCAAATGTTTGTTCCGTCATCTTCATTGTTATTAAAAGATGAAATGTTTATAGTTGTTCTTAGTATCAAATTGCTCGCGAGAATTTTTAGACATGCGTGTGAAATTTTATGCATTTCTTGAAAAATGCACTTTTAACTTGAACTTTATTACCATGTATTAAAAATACAAAAATATTATACTTTTCTCTTGTTTTGAATATATGATTTCATCGATTTATGCGATTGTCTGCTGGTCAGTTCTTTGTTGTTCAATGTCTCGTGGATTAATTGTGACCGATTTAGTACAATCGTTTGTTTTGTAAATTCCTACCAATCGATCCGCTAATTCAAACATGTTATTTCGCAAAGAGATGACGATAAACTGGGCATTACGAGTTCGTTCCTTAATATAATTTCCAACGATGGACACGTTACGAAAATCTAATGCAGCGTCGATTTCATCCATGACGTATAAAGGAGTGGGCTTGTAGTAATGAAGCGCGAAAACTAATGCTAATGAACTCAGAGTCTTCTCTCCTCCAGATAAGTTCGAAATATTTTTCCATGACTTTTTCGGTGGTCTTACACTGTAATTAAAATATAAACGTGTATGTAGATTCTAGTTAATACTCTAACGATTTATGTTATCACAGACCTAAACGCAATTCCTTCTGTAAATGGATCGAGTGAGTCGAGCAATTCCAATTCGGCATCTCCGCCTAACGTAATCATTTGATACATTTCTTTTAGCTTGTTGCTGATTATACCGTAGCCGGTCATAAATTCATTTAACCGGCGTTTACGTAAATCCTCGTAAGCTTCTCTTAGCGAATTTCGCTTATCAGTAACCTGCTCTAACTCAGCCGCACGTTGTAGATACAGTTTTTCTTTTTTCTTGTACTCGTCAATGGCTCCTACATTTGGTTTCTTCTTTTTTTGTTGATCTTCAATTAACGTGATGCTATATTTAATGTCTTTTGGATTTTTCGGTGCTAATTCATCGTCGCTTAAAATTGGTAATTCCTGCAGCGTTTCTCCTTCGATTTCATGCAATTGAATTTTGCTAATCTAAAATGCATAAAAATATTGGACTACGTTTCTACTAGTAGTACTTAATTCAGAAAAAATAAAATTTTTTTTGTTACCTCATTCTTCCAGTACTTAATTTTTGTTTCATTTTCAGCGATTTTTTTATTGCAGTTTTCCAATTTGTGACCCACGTTAATTTTCTCATTATTGAGTTTGGCTAATTCATCTTGCATCTTTCTCATCCCCTTTTTAGCTTGCGATACGGACGCTTCCGCTTCTTCCAATACAGTTTTCAATTCATCATTTTCTTGCAATCTCGCCCTCGCGTCTTCTACAATTTTCTCCAATTCTAGATTTAATTTCGAGATTCTATCTTCATTTTCTTCGATATCACTTTCGAGAGTTTTGATCTTCTTTTTAGTCTGATTCATATGTCTGCAGAAAATGTCCATGCGAGTTAATATACGCAATGATATTTATTTAAATGTTTACATACTTTTCAGCAGTTTTGCCGCCGACTACAGCTTTGCTTACTGCTTTATCCAATTCGTCAATTTTTTTTGTTATATTTTCAAGCTTCTTTTGCGCCGCTTTTACTTTTCCTCCGCAAACTTCCATTATAAGCGAATGCAATCGCTGAACTTCTGCTTCGACTACAGATGCTATTTTGACTGCTTTATCATATTCTACATATACGCACATAAATTAATAGTCTATTTTTTACATATGATTATTTCAATTACCTTTAGTCGCTGCTTTTAATGCTGCGTTAAATTTTTTAACAGTTTCCTCATCTGGTTCAACTTCTTTAACACGAATCTCCTGATTACTGATATTTTTCGCCATAAGAATTTCTTGTTGACATAAACTCTAAATAGAAAATTTTCAATCGCTTAATTTCTTGTTAAACCCATGGTGAATAATCACTTATTTATACATTTATCTCAGTTTTATTTTTTTCGAATTCGCGTTCCATTCTTTCTCCATCTTTTGATTCCGAGGCAACTTTATTTTCAAGTTCTTCTTTTCGTCTTCGTAAATTATTCGCCTCTTCCGTCATTTTTTCTACTTCCACTGCCATCAATTCCACATCTTGTTGATTGTAGTCACTGACCACAACATTACTTCCCATTTTTCCTCTGGCTGGTCTGTTTCCGCCCCCACTCATGGTTCCAGATTGGTCGATCAATTCACCTTTCAAAGTTACTACTCGATTTCGAGATGATCCACAGAATGCAATTCTCGACGCTTGAGTCAAATCGTCGGCGACTAAGGTATCACGAAGAGCGAAATAAAATGCGGACAGCAGTTTATCATCTTTAACTCGAACCAAGTCAAAAAGGCGTGGCACATTCTCTGGGCTAGTCAGTAAAGTATATTAGTTGATGTAAAAATAAATTTTAATACGACTTACGTTGCCATTTTTCTGCGAGCATACTCAGCAAATCTGTCTACTTTATCCAAACCGATAAATGTACTACTGCCGGCGTTATTAGTTTTTAAATAATCGACACACTTTTGGGCAGTGTCAATTGAATCTGTGACGATGTTATCAAGTTGACCACACGCCGTTGAAATAGCGACGTCGTACTTTGCATCAATAGCTCCTAGATCACCCTAAAAACAAATCGTTATTGCGGGCAACATACTGACACTAATTTTTTTATTATTTACCAATCTTCCATAAATTCCTTGAATAATTCCTCTATTTTTAGCGTCCATAATTACGTTTAATACGTGATTCCTGCTTTTAGAAGCCTGAAAAGCACTGCGCGTTTCTTCTAATTTCGTACGTTTGTTTCGAAGCTACAGCACAAATTTTCAGTCTACTTTAATATCGCACAAATAATTTGTGAGCGTGTATAATACTACCGTGTTAGAAACATCTCTCTCTTTTTCAATTATTTCTGCAAGTTCTTTACTATTGTTATCGTAGCTTGCTTTTAATTTTGGAAGATGTTTCTCCATTTCTTTTACTGATCTATATTAATGTAATGCATTAACAAAAATTTTAAATAAATTTCAAGTTTGAAAATTCCTACTTTTTTTTCCCGTCCAGAGTCTCACACAATTCTTGGTATTTTTTCTGCATGTCTTCTAATCGAGATTTTTCTTTTTCTTCATTGCTCAAATAAACACTTAATTCTAATTGAGCTAAGTCCATCTAAATAAAACAATTTCGTCATTTTTTTTACTCGAAAGTTACATACGTAGTAAATAAAACATACTTTGGATTTTGCTTGATCCACATCATCTTTAAGAGTCACCAATTTTGCTTCGTGAACATCTTTCTCGTCTTGAAATCCCTTGGTTTCCGCTTTTAAACTTTCCATTACTTTAGCCACTGCTTCTTCTTCAGCCTTCTTTTCAGTTTGCAGAGATGGTTTTTTCCTATTTAATTCGGCTATTTCATTTTCCAATTTTTCTGGTTGCAGCTCCAAATCTTTCAATTTCTTATTTTCTTGTGCCAGAGTTTGCGTTGCTTTTTTGTTTTCATTTTTGCAGTGTTTTAAGTCTTGGCGACAGCGAACATCTTGCGCTTCCAATTCGTTATACTTTTTCTTCGATGCTTCTAACTTTTTTGCTGTTTTATCGCGTGCGCTAACTGCCTTTTTATATTCATCTTCGTCGGCCGCCGAATTTTCCTTCAATTCGTCGATAGCGTCTGTAACTGATTTCATTCCAACTTCGATTTCTTTTTTCTCTTCGTCTAATTTTTTTTGCTGTTGCGTAGATTCGAATCTAAAATTTTTGAAAATATTAATTGAAACATTTCTCGATGTAATGCTATTTAAATTTGTACTCACAAACGACATTGGTTCATAACGTGAGTCAATTGCATGATTTCATTTTCCTTTTTAAGATAATCTACCGCTTCGTTCTTAGCACCTTCAAGTTCGTCCTTTTCTTTTTCCACTAATTTAACTCGATTTAACTAAAAATCGTACAAAATTTTCTCATTATAATTTTAAATTTTGTATGTTCTATTTAACCAAATTAACTAATATATATTCTACCTTCTCAGTACGTTGTTCGTTTAATTCTTCAACGCGTTTTCCCAATAAATCAATTGGTTCTTTAAACCGAGAACTACCAATAATATCTTCTAAGTATTCCAACATTCCAGTATCATGCTCATTTTGTGCCTTTGGTTTCATCATAGCAATTTGCTCAACTTCGCCCTAACAAAACAAAAATTACATTGAATTACTAGGTCGTAATCCTTTCTAAAGATTTGTCACTTGTAAAATGAGAAATCGGTTGTGATCCAAGTCAACACCATGTTGTCGCAGCAACTTAGAAACTTCTTTAAACTGACATCGACGATCGTTAATACAATAATAAGAACTGTTATCTTTAAACGCAGTTCTCGAAATAGAAAATGCAGAATCGGGAACTTCTGTATAATCGTCTCCAGGCTTTAAAAAGATATTTTTTTTTCTATTAAACAACAATAAATTAATTTACCGATTACTTACAAGATCGATTATATGCTGAAAATACACCGTTACCGTACAACTGGCAACATTTTGATATTTGTTGCTGTTATGAATTAAAACGGAGATTTTCTTCGAACGAATTTTGTGCGCTTTGTAACCAAACACAAACAACATAGAATCAATGACATTAGATTTCCCACTGCCATTTGGTCCCACAATAGACGAGAAACTCTATAATAAAAAAAATAATAATCAATAAAGGATCAGTAAAATATTTTTAAGACGTACTTTGTGGAAAGGCCCGAGTGCTTGTTTTCCTGCGTACGATTTAAAATTTTCACTCACAATGTGAGTAATGATTAACCGTGGTCCTTTAGCATCAAACGTGCACGCAGGGGCTGGTGGAGGTGGAATGTAAATATCTCCAATTCCTATTAAAATAAATATGAACCAACTACGATATAGACTCACATTGTAAACAAATTACTCGCTAATGTTTATTGACAAGTTTATACTCACGAATAGCACCTTCCTCATCTACGATATCAATTTGCTCAGCGTTGTTACCCTCTGCAGAATCTTCAGTACTATCAGACATTGCGTCAATTTGCCGCAGTGAATATAAAAGGACGAAAAACACTGATCTTTGTGCGTGGGACTTATCGACATCTACTACTTCCCGCGTTTATTTTATACCATCCTCTGGTGAGAATTACGTAAACCATTTTTAAAATAAATTGTCTGGTAAGTGCTGCCATCTGGCGGCAAGTTTTAAAACTTTACTCGTGGTGCTCGTTGAAACTACCGTATAATTTTGTAAAGTCTGTACACTCATTGCACGTAATTGCCTAGTTAGCTAAATTAAAAGTTCAGGACGATTCTATTACATCCATCTGTTATTCTACTGGGGAGGAGAATAGTTCATCACAGAGTGAAACGCAATAAGCACGTGATGCCTGTGATTTTAAGTTTATATTTATAGTGCATGTGGAGCCAAATCAGCTATTGCAGTTTCCACTGGACAGTGCCATGATAGGAAAATTATTTTCGATAAGAATGAAGATTTTATTTGCTTTTTGTTTAATGTGTTTAGTGCTCATATTCACCGGTAAATATTGCGCGTCTTCCTAACTGATTAATGATGTTTAATTCGAGTGACAAAATCGTTATAGGTGCAATAACATATTCTAAAATATCATCTATATCAACGGAAAAAATTGCCAGGTTGGTTTGATTTTATTTAATATTGTCAGTAATTAATTAATTAATTTTATAACAGAGTAGAAAATGACGTTCCACAACTTGAAATCGAAGACAAAATTCAACTTTTAGAATCACGTATTAAAAAACTAGAAAACCAATCGCCAAAACGTTTTCCAGAAGTTGCTTTCCTCACGTATAAAGACAGAAAAAGAATTCTGGTTACCGGTGGTGCAGGTTTTGTCGGTTCTCACTTGACCGATCGTTTGATGCTTGAAGGTCATGAAGTAACCGTAGCTGATAACTTTTTTACCGGGCGTAAAAGAAATATCGAACATTGGGTCGGACATGAAAATTTCGAATTAGTTCACCATGACATCGTCAATCCTTTATATATCGAAGGTAAAAACCTATCATCCTTAAATAAATTGATATTTTTAAAAACTAAAATATTTTTAATTATTTAATTTTAATATTTTTTAACAGTTGATCAAATTTATCATTTGGCTTCACCAGCATCACCACCTCATTATATGTACAATCCAGTAAAGACGATAAAAACAAACACAGTTGGCACGATAAACATGCTGGGTATGGATAAATCTATGTATAATAAATTTACTGTTCAAGTGTTTAAAATGCTGTTTGTTTAGGTTTAGCTAAAAGGGTCGGCGCTCGAGTGCTGATTGCATCTACATCTGAAGTATACGGTGACCCTGAAGTTCATCCTCAGAGCGAAGATTATTGGGGACACGTAAATCCTATTGGACCAAGAGCGTGTTACGACGAAGGCAAAAGAGTTGCAGAGACATTAAGTTACGCTTACGCTAAACAAGTCAGTTCAAACCCGCTTTGTCGAATACCTTATACGACGCTGTATATTAATTTGCATTTCATTTAGGAAAATGTTCAAGTACGAGTGGCTCGAATATTTAATACATTTGGTCCACGAATGCACATGAACGACGGCCGCGTTGTCAGTAATTTCATTCTACAGGCGTTACAAAATGAACCAATAACTGTGTGTATCGCTACCATCTTTAATTTGCTTCAATGAATGAATTATTTATTTTATTTTTAAAGGTATATGGTTCAGGTAAACAGACGCGCTCGTTTCAATACGTATCAGATCTAATCGATGGATTAGTGGCACTGATGAACTGTAATTATTCGCAACCTGTTAATATTGGAAATCCTGAAGAGAGAACTATCCACGAATTTGCTACAATCATTAAAGACATCGTAGGCAAGTCTTTTCAGAATTTTGTCAATGATTTAAAAACGTAGTAATAACTTTATTGTAGGTGGTACTAGCGAAATAGTTTATACCGACAGAGTTGAAGATGATCCTCAAAGAAGGAAACCAGACATTACTCGTGCAATGTCGATATTAAACTGGAAACCAAAAGTATTTTCGAATATTGGGAGTTTTTGTATATTAATAAAATTGTATTTATTTTTTTATAATAGGTATTATTACTAGACGGCATTAATAAAACTGTTGCGTATTTTCGAAAAGAACTTCTTCAATCTAAAAACTCAGGAAAAAAGAATTTGGACACTGCTGCCTAAATATTTATTTAATTGAAAATAATAACGTAAAGAGAAAAATTTTCACAAAGACAATTTACATTTTTATCCTCCTTTTTTCTACTGTGCGTTGGTTTTTTCTTTTTGAGAATAATATTTGTGTGATGTAAATTAACACATAAGCCACATTCTGTGCCATCAAGTGTATAGATTTCGTTTTTGGAAACATTTTATAAATGTTATTTTAAAAAATTTGTATTTATTTGTATTATTTAAAGAAAAAAAACATTGAATATATTTTTACTTTATTGTGACATGACTCGGGCGTAACTCGAATTAATTTTAAACTGAATATTTAATTTTTTTCAAAATTTAAATACAGTACAATTTTCTTACCAAAATATCAACGGCGCTTCTTTTAATTCATGTTTTGTCCGCAAGATGTCAGTTTAAACAAATCCCTCCCGTGAAGCCGACATCGAAGAAGAGAATTACAGGAATGTGATTTATTTACGAGCAGTGGATGGACTCTTCATCCACGTTAATGGATGGGCCATATGCATTTTTAGGCATTACTGTTGGTACTCAAGGTGCGTACTACGAAGCAGTTTATAACTTTAATCGTAAAAATTTCGATTAAACTTGGCAATTTTCTTCGATGTTAATTCAAACTGCGTCGTACGAACTAACCCTCGTAAAATTATCCAAAACTCACTGGTTTTATTAACTTTAGATAAATTATTCAGACAAGCTATCTTACAGCACGAATTTTATTTCTTTTATAGCAACGCCCCCCTCATCAATGCTGCAAACTCAATCCGTAATCGGATCTCAAATACCTCCAACTATTCTTGGCTCCAGTGCAGCAGGACCAGTTGCTAGTACCGGACCCCCGACTACAAATTCCGGAGTAACAGTAAATCCAGCTACAAATGACGCCCCATTAGAATTCAACATTAATAAAAACAAACCACCCATGGCTATTGCGGGAAAAGGAAACGGAGACACTGAACAAACGCAAAATGTTTCATCCAGAGAGGATGACCGTGTGCGAAGAAGTCCAGAACGACGGGAACGCGATAGAAGAGAAAGATTAAGACAACGTGAGTGCAATAAAAGTAAAAATTAAGAATGATTTATCTGTATATTGTATATACTATACATTAAAAATTATTCGATTTTATGGTTTCAGGTCCCGATCGCAGTGATAAGCCAAAAGGTGATGGTAATAATTCGGGTAGTCCTTTTGGTGAGAATAGTATTCCGCTCGTTCCTCCTACTTTGGCACCGCCTGCGGTGGACGGAATGCAACAGCAGTGGGGGATGATGTTTCCTATGGTGCCAATGGGTTCCGATCCCAACATGATGAATATGATGCCAGTTGGGTTCAATCAATTTGGATTTGTCGGCAGTGGCGAACCGACGTTAGCGCCAATTCCAATGATGCCTGTTATGTCTGGTCCAGTTAAAGAAATTATTCATTGTAAGAGTTGTACTCTTTTCCCGCCAAATCCAAGTAAGACTGTTAAAAGTGAATAATTTTACTTTAATATTTATCAAAAAAAAATATTTTTTCTTGTAGATGCGCCTCCACCCACGACTCGGGAAAGACCGCCTGGCTGTCGAACAGTTTTTGTAGGTGGTCTTCCGGAAAATATTACTGAAGATATTATTCGTGAGGTGTTCGAGCGATGTGGGGAAATCACGACCATCCGAATGAGCAAAAAAAATTTTTGTCATATTCGGTTTGAAAGTGAAGGTTACGTGGACAACGGAATATTTCTATCAGGTAATTACGTCAAAGATTGTAATATGCTTTTTAAAACTACTAAATCTGGTAAAATTCACAGGATATCGAATTCGAATTGGTTCGAATACTGATCCACCAAATACCGGCCGTTTGCACGTTGATTATGCTCAGGCACGTGATGATCTCTACGAGTGGGAATGCAGACAGAGGCAATTACAAAGAGAGCAACGACATCGAGAACGATTGGAACAAGAACGTTTACGACCACCGAGTCCGCCTCCTATCGTTCATTTTTCTGATCACGAAGCGGCTCTCTTGGCTGAAAAGATTAAAGGTACTGAATGTAAATATTTGTACCAACAATCGTCATTTTTTCAAATTTTGTACGGATTATCTTTTAATCTTAATCTTTTCAATTTTATTTTAGGGGATGACACGTTTCAAAAAGCAGTTCAGATTTTAATTACGTGGCTTGATCGAGGAGACTGCAGTAAACGCAACAGTGGCCAATTTTACAGCATGATACAAAGTACAAACAGCCACGTAAGACGATTGATGAACGAAAAAGCGCAATACGAAGAAGAGTTACTAAAAGCCAAAGAAATGCTTAATCAACGGATGCAAGGAATTCTTATTCAGTGTGAGTACCGCAACCACAATTTATTTTTAATTTCCAAGTGATTGTCACCAAAATAAACTGTTCATACAAATAACACGAAAAAAGTTAGACAAGATAAAACTTTTATTTAAGTACGTGTTTATTTTTTTATTTTTTTGAAAACGTGCGTGAAAGTGTTTTAATAGTGGGGTTTGAATGATGTGAAACTAATGTTCAAAGTGTCAATATTTGCTGCTTGCTTGATTGCTTTAATTACAGTTGAATTCAGACTGTTGTTGAATTTTTGGTAAGTTTGATGATTGTTGAATTTGATCGAAAGAGTGTTGAATTAGCTACGATGTTTTAATTAGTCAGTTCAGACTTCAAATCCTATGTTGTCATGTGTCTTCTTAAAAGTGGTAGGTTTCTAACGTAGCCCTCAAGGTTGACAAGATGTGTTCTCAAGGGGGTAAGGTGTTCAGCCAGCAAGGATGGAAGTTCAAAGTCTCGACTCCCGCCAAAAATGGAGGAAATTGGCTTCTCAGACACGTTCTGAGAATCACCGGTTGATGCAATGTTTTATTTACAGACTCCGGACTAATGCAATGGCCGCGGATTTTGAGTGCTAAGTTTCTCGACATGGAAACAAAAATTTCAATTTATCTCATTGGAAGACTGAAATTTTATAATACAGTAATTTATATACTATAATTTGTAGAATTTTTACGATAAATTAACTCTTCCAATGAGAAAAATTATCCCTCTGAAATGACGTCGTTTAATAGTAAATTATCTTTATTATTATATGACGTCACCAGACATTAATTCCTTAAATTTAAGTCTCTCTTTCTCTTTTTCTTTCTGTGTCCAATTTATTCCTTTCTATTCCTGCTTGATAGACAAGAGTTCAAGATTTTACAAAATAATTTACTTTTTTAAGTTTGTCTTAAATCATTTTTCATTTTCATTTTGTTGGTTTTTATTATTATTTTTCTCGAGTGGATGTTTGTGTTTTTTCCTGCCTTTTCTCTTTTTCCTTGTATAGCTTAATAGAAAAATGAAAGACAAAATTTTGTTTGGCTCATGCCACCTTTGTATATATTCTGTCCCCCCATGAAGTCAGTCAGATCGAGAAGGTATTCGTGGCCGCCGTTCACCAGAAAGTCTGGGATCACTTCACCAAAGCGCAGAGGAAAAACATCGACATTTGGAGGAAGCAGGCTCAGGTAGGGGTTGGCCACAGTTCAGACCCTAAAATTAAATCCAAAATATTTTTATTAAAAACAATAACAGCATGTAAAAAGGATCTACTGTATAAGATTAGAATTCGCACTAAGTAATTTTTGTACGATTAATCTCTATTAACTTATTGAAATATTTGTGACGGTTTGAAAGACGAGATATTAATTAATAGTTAAATAAATTTAAAAAGCAAGCGTTGAGTTAGTCTTTGGAGGAAGTTCGACGTTATTTACCCTTTTAGTACTTTAAAGTGAGGTAAGTGAGTAAACGCAGGCAAGGATCGTGAGTGTGATGCTTTTTGAAGGTAAAAAGAGACGGACAAGACAAGATGTGCCTCCTTATTGATGGAATCGATAATGATTTAATATTAAAGAGTAATTTAGGTTAAAGTTTGTTTTCTCCTACAGTTGGTTTAGAAAACATAGAATTTTATATTGTAATATTCCGGGAATGTAATGAGATACACTACACGAATTATTTTTACATTTATTTTTTTTAACGGTTTAATATTTTTTTTAATCTATTTTCTCTTTAATCTCGTTAATAACATTCAAGGCTAAGTTTTAGTCGAGCATTTGGTGGTTAACATTGACTTAAATCCACAGGAGATCAAAAATGCGCAGTTGGAAGATGCATTGAACGAAAGAATCGAGTACGAAATGGAAGTGAGCGACGAGGAAGGAGAAACCACAGCTAAAAAAGCAAGACTCGATCCTGAAACTGCGAGCGAACAGAGTAACTAACATTTGTTTATATTGAAATTGTCTGACTTTTTTATTGGAAAACGTTAAGTTTGAGATTTATTGCATGTTTACCTTCAGTCTCGTTGCTGACGTTGCAAATAAATGGATTAAAGGAAGAAAACGATAGTCTTCGATGTCAGTTGGAGGCTTACAAAAACGAAGTAGATTTAATCAAAGTTGATAGTAAACACGAATTAGACGAGAAAAACAAACAGATTAAAGTATTGCAACAAGCTTTGCAAGGAATGCAACAGGTAGGACTTGAAAATGTTTTATTTTTACCATTTTATTGCATTTATCTGTGTTTTTTGTAGCAATTGATTCAGGCGAACCAACAACGTCTTAAAGACGAGGAGCAACTTCAGACTGTAGGTTTAGCACTAAACTTGTAATTGATTGTATAATCGTTAATGATTAATTGTAATATTTTCAGTTGAGTAAAAATCTAAGAAGTGACAAAAACGACGGAATGGATTTAGTTGAAAATAATTACAACAACCGACGTGATGACACTACTGAGAGTTTGGATTCACTTTCGTCCACATCCTGCATTCGTGTCACTGAAAAAGAAGCCCGCCTGATTGGTGAGTAAATAAATCACTTTGTAGATTGATTGTCGGTGTGCAAACATTTCGCGTATTCGCAAACAGGCTTATTATCAACTTTTCTCCACGTTCATCCATTTGGTGCTAGCGTGGATTACACGTGGTCGTATTTACAGAGACTGGACAGTTCTCTTCGGCCGAGTGACGTTGAAAGTTTGATGTTAAAATTTCCAAATTTATTTAAACAAGAAATATCAGGTGTCGGTGCTTCTTTGGAAAGAAAGTGGATTTTTGTCGGTTTTAAGAAAGATCTTACTTCATTATAGCGGATTATTTCAAAAAAAATCTTTGTTTAAAATTTTTTAAAAATTTTATTTGTAGATAATTTTGTGGTTTGTACACTTTGTACATTTGTGTTACGTTTGTTGCTTTAAAAAGTTTGAATGAATTAGTTATCGAATTTTATTTTATTGCTTTTGTCAGTAAGTATAATTTTTTTGTTAGATTTTAGGTTTAATGCAATATTTAGTTAATTTATTATTAAAATTGTAAATTTTATTATTACGACATTCTAACCAAAGATAATAATTTTAACTTTGGCAAAACTTTCTCCAAAGAGAGAATTACTTTTTTTTTAAACATGTAAGTGACATGTGAATAAAACCAGTGTTAGCGCTTTATGTAAACTGTATGCAAATGAATTTTAAATGCATTGTTTAAAATAATTTTTATCATACATTTTGTAGACAAAAATATTTTACTACATATTTTCTACGCACATTCGAGTTGCCAAACTTCCCTCCAAAACATACCTTGTCCACTATTATCTATAATAAGAATATTAGTTTATTTGTTTATTAATAACCTAATCGAGTTTAAAATTACATTTGGTGCATGATCTATGGCAACTGTGAGAAAGTTCAAAATTTTAAAAATTTCACTTTTAAAAATTGTATATACAAAGTCTAGACCGATATGTATACATTTTTTACTTTTCTTTTGCGATGTAAGTAGAAAATTGTGGTCGAAGCTGCACCATTTATTAAATTTTTTAGTAATTTAATGAAGTTTCTCGTTTAAAAAAAATGTAAAACTTAATATTTAAGGTTAATACCATTATAATAATCTTGTTAAAAATTCATCAATATGAGTTTTTCTTTTTCAATTTTTTTTTAGTAGAAATCGTTTTTCTTCTATAAAAAAATAAAAAATGGATTTGTCTTATGGCGGTAAAGAGAACTACTAGAAAATTTTCTTCTTTCACTTAAAAAAAAAAAAAAAAAAAAGTAAATGGACTTCCTCATTTTTTGTAAATTTACAAAATTTTTTTGATTTGATTTTTGATTTTTCACAGTTGCGGTTGGGATCCTCTCCACGACGTTTGACCGAAGGATAATTGCCCGTATCCTGTTCCGTACGTCACCGGACCGAAAAATTCCTTTCGAGGATGATTCGGACTAAATTGACCTTGGAGATAACGATTTAATTCTTCCTGGGTGTCGAATATCATGACTGTGAAGGGGCTTCCTGGCACGTGTTCTCCAGACCATTTTACCTCAATACGATAGTCACCTGGCTCGGTTGGATCGTACTTGCATAAAATGGTTCTGTCTTTTTGATTCTCACGCTGCATCTCCACTCGAAACGCTCCTATTATAATTTCATATTTAAAATTTATACGATTAACAAAATTTTTAAAAAATAATACCTTTGGGGCCCCGAATTCTAATCGTTAATTGACCCGCTCCCGCGCCTCTAGTTTCGCAAATGAAACGACTCTGGTAATTTGCTAACACGCCTGGTTCGATACCTGGACCATAAACTTTAACTTTGCTGGCATCAGGTGCACCAGCTATTTTAACGGCGAAAGGGCTTCCTGTATAAATATTAACGTAAAAAATTAATCTTCAGTCTCTTAGCGAGTTACTTTAAACGCTGTTTTACCTGGAACGTTTTCTTCATTATATTTGATAGTCAAAGTGTGCTTTCCTGATTCTTGCGGTTTCAGATATAATGTAAACGTTCCATCTTGATGATCGTATAATTCGCAAAACGCAACTTTATGTGGTCCCATGCAATGAGTAGTTAACTCACCTTGTTATTCAAATATTCGCTTTTAAATTTTTTGTTCAGTGAATTAACATTTTTAAAATTTATAATTCCTACCAGGTCCCGCTTTTCTCGTATCGATGAATGATTTTATCTCTTTTCCCAACGCTCCTCCTCGCAGACCATCTCCCGAACACATTACGCTTCCTGGATCCGTGTTAGATGTGACGTTTAATTTCAGTGGACAGCCTCGTACCTGTCTTCCTGACCACATCACGTTTAATAAGTAAGATCCTGCAAAATTCGAATATGTACCGTAATACTAATCTTAATAATTCCAATATTCTCGTTACCTGGCATAGTTGGAGTATATCTCGCTTTATAAACGTTTGTTCCTACTAGACTCACGTGTACGTGAATATCAGCTTTAGAACCAGTCATGCTGACTTCAGGTGAGCCTGCGAGAAATAATTAATTCCAGTCAAATCTGTTAAATTAAATAAATAATATTTAATTAATCTGTTTATACCTGGTCCAGCATCTGTTCCATCGATTGTAAACTCAGATTCTTTTCCTACATGAGCCGTTGCTAACCCGTGACCTCGCAGCACGACACGAGTATGATCAAGGTTTGGCTTATCAACTTCTGCTACGCACAAATAAGGCGATTTGGCCAAAGGTAATCCCGCGAAATAAACGTGGACGAAATAATCTCCTTTTTCATTTGGAGTAAACGTCACGCTATATTTGTTGTTGCTGAGGGCTTCTACGGAAGAGTGAATAGTGCCTCGAGGTCCTTTGACCTCTGCGGTTAACATTCCGGGTCCAGCTTGGGAAATATCAAAAATTAATTTTTTCTCCACGGTTGGCGGGATTGTCAATCGGCTCGGTCCGTCAATCAAGTTCTCCCAACCCCCAGTTACGGTGATCTTTCGCAAATTGATGATTCGAGAGTGAAACGGGCTTCCTAAAATTGTTACCAAATTTTACAATCGCCTATAACATTTACCAAAAAAAAAAAATTTAATTTACCTGGAACTTCTTTTCCATTCCACATTACTCGAACATCAAAAATACCCACTTCTTGAGGCACGTACGTCACCACATAAATGCTATCTTCTTCTTCCTCGATGCTACACCTGGCAACGGAATCGGGACCATCAACTTGAACGTGTGGTTCTCCTCTTAGTCCTCTGGCGTCGATACGAAAGACGGTTGGTTGATCTTGTTGACCAATAACGAGGCCGTCTCCGTACACTCGAGCAACACCGTCGTCCTCCACAGTGAATATTACAGGACTTCCTTTATAGGTAATAAATTAAAATAAATATTAGCAGTTTAAATGTAAATTTATAATAAAAAAATTAATTTACCTGGAATTTCTTCTCCGCCGTAAAGAATTGATATTTTATATTTTCCAGGAACAGTTGGGAAGAATTGAATCACTTCCCCTTCACCATCTGGTGTGCCGTGAACTTCAATTGGTAAATTTTTACCCAAGGGACTCGTCACCGTCACGTCGAGTTCAGCGTACCCTGCGTGTTGCCGATTAACTACAAGATTAAGTTAAGATAATTATTTTTATTTTAATAATTTCTCAATTTAAAAATGTAAAAGTAATTATTTATTTACGCGTAAATGTGATTTTTTCGTTAACCGATATTGTCGTCGTCCTAATATCTTCGATTATCATTTTGCTTGATTCAAAAACTTGGCACACAAAGGGTGATCCCTTAATTGGTTTTCCTTCATGTTGCACTTCAATATGATGAGCACCTATATTAAATTTTCAATTTTTAATGAGAGCTCACTCGACAACTTCAAAACTTCGCACCTGTTTGCTGAGGAATGAATTTCGCGATTAAATTTCCGTCTTTGTGTTGATAACACTGCACCGGGACTAAAGTGTCTTTCGGTCCGGTAACGATGACGTCAAAGTCTTTCGCTTCGTAACCGAGTGTCTCAATGACAAAAGAAGTTGTTTTGTGCGCCTTCGCTTGGTGTAACCCTGGCCCCGTTGCGATAATTGCTTTTCCCGTCGAAGGATCCTTGACATTTATTTGTACAGGAGAATCTAAAATTTCAAGTTTGTAAAAATTTAATTTGTAATTTTGTGGCATTTTCTTTTCGTTTGAATTATTTTACTTGGAATATGTTGTCCGTTATACCGCACATCTACACGGTGAACTGTAGCTGTTCTCGGAGTAAAAACGACTTCGTGGATCCCACCTAATAATTCATCAACTCGATGTTTGACTTCTTGTCCAACTGCTCGAACGAGAACCGACAAGTGACCACGTCCAGCTCGACCTGTATCCACTGTAAATTTTGGAAATAAATTAAATTTAAGTAAACAGCAAAAATCGATTTATTAATTTACCCGTAAACGTAGTCTCTCTTCCAACTATTCCATCTTCGATGCTATTTAATCTGACTTTACTCGGATCGCATACATCGACGTAGTAAGGTTTCTTAAACACTTCAGTTCCTTGATAAAACGCTTCTATTCGATACGTTCCAGCTTTGAGCATATTATATTCAACTCGATAAATTCCAGTTTTTAATTTCATTATTTTCGAAGGTACTGGCTTCTCATTAGGATCTAATTAATCAACGAAATTAATCCACTCGTCCGTAATTACATCGTGGATTTCTTTTACCAATTATCTTGATTTCCAAATCGCCATCCAATCCTTTAGCGTTGATTTCAAATGTTGCTGTGGATCCTACCGTGGCTTGTTGAGAATACAGACCATCACCTTTTCCGTAAATTGTGTGCACGTCAGTGAGTCCAGAGTGATTTATCGTTTTCCACTCGTGACTGGAATCCAATTTTTGCGTCACGTTTTGTTCCCATCGCGTTTCACTCACTTGGTGAGATGAAGAATTGGTCTGCTTCGAATAGCGAGTAATATTGTCTCCCTAAAATTTAAGCATTTTGTGAGTATTTTATTGTAATTTGTAAGATATAGTATATTACTTTCAATTTTTCTCTTTTGTGATCTACTTCGTCTTCTCCGTGTTGCCCATTGACCGATCTTACTAAATAACTACTTTTCGGACTCGTAGGACTTCGACTCGCGCTTCTTTGCGGGCTTCTACTCGGAGATCGTTGATTTCGCGGGCTTCGCGGACCGTTTATCGTGTGAGAAGTAGATTTGCTTTCGTAACGAGTCGACGATTCGTATTTCGTTTCGGTTCTCCGTCTTTGTTGTTCCAACGTCGATGTGAGCAAATTTGCAAATGGAGATTTATTAACCTCTTGTCCGTGAATAATCGCCGTTCTCTCCCTTTTCGAGTCCACTATTTCACATAAGAACGGACTTCCTACAAAGATTAATTTCGTTGTACAGACGCGACACAACATTGATTACTAATCAACTTACCTGGTACTTCCTCCTCGTTGAATGAAACGTTGATAAAATGCGGAGTGGAGTCGTGAGGAACGAATGTGACATCGTACAAGCCTCGACTCCTGGCTGTCACTTCAGCTCTGACTGATGTTTTTCTTGTAGTTACCACTAATTCAAGAGTTCCTTCACCCGCTTGAGATGCGTCAACTGCACACCCGAAGAAAAACAGCAATCATTTAATTTTATTGGTTTTTTTCATTACTTTTAATTAACTCTAGAAATTTTTACCAGTGAACGTTGCGGGTTTATCAATCACAGCCGGATCCAACCCCATCACTTTAATCTTTTTAATATCGTACACGTTGCAGGTAAACGGACTCCCGGTAACAGGTGAGTCATCCACAGATAAGTGAATCAAATGGGGACCTTTGTTTTAATTATCGATATCAATCTCACGATAAACTACAATATTTTATTTAATTCTTACCAACTTCGACGGGTGTAAATTCCACTTGATAATTACCACTTGTTGTATTGATCACGTGAACGGGAATTGATCTTCCAGATGGCGCTACGTGAGTAAAATAAAATATTCTAAGTTTTAAGTTTTAAATTTTAAATTTTAAAATTTTTATTATTATTATTTACCAATTGCGTTCGCGACGCACGACGAAGAGGCACTCCCAGAAGTCTCGACATTAAAGGTGGCCGTGCGGGAAACCGATGCCAAACGCAGTGCGGAGCCAATAAGCTGGACTCCAGTTGCATCATCACTCACTCGCACATTAAATGGACTCCCTGGGATTTGGAATATACCTCAAATTGAATGTAAAACTTTTTAATTTGAATATATTACCTGGAACGGGTTCGCCATTAAATTTAATTCGAAGTAAATGAGGTTGAGCTTCTTGCGGTTTAAAATTGACTCTAAATTTGGCATTCCCCTCAGACTGAACATAATTCGGTACATTTTTCCCATTCACAGAAACAACAATTTCCAAGTTGCCCGCACCTGCTTGACTGGCATCGACTAAAGAAACATAAAACAACAACAACATCAATTTCATTTTTATACCCGATAAAAATCCCGAATGCTTAAATAAATCAAATCAAACTTACTATTAAAATAAACCGGCTTCCCAACATATCCTTGATTAATATCAGTTATCTGCACTTGAGTTGCATCGTACGCTTTAACCAAAAACGGACTTCCAGGTACAGTGACGTCACCGTACATCACGTCAACGATGTGATCTCCAACTTCAGACGGTACATATCTAACAGTGTACGAACCATCCGATGATGGAGTCACAGTTGCAGACACAGGACGTCGACTCGGAGCTGTACCAAGTAAGAACCTCATTAAAAACGATGATAATCCATTTTTTTTAATTTTTTTTAAAAAATTCCGTACAGGTAATGTTTACTTCAACCTCTTCAGGCAAAGAACCATTTGGATGAACCGTGAACGTGGCTGTTTTTCCAACAGCTACTTTTCCAAGTCCTTCACCCATAACTTGAATTTTGCTAGCGTCAATCACCACGCACTTAAAAGGACTCCCTGGATGATAAATAGATAACCAATAATTATTTACCTAGTTTCAGATACGTTTTCATTCACCATAAGGCTGAAATTGAGTGTAAAATGCGCGACTGAAATTAGTCGAAGGTGCTCATCTAGTAAAATACCAGTCTTGCAAGTTAGAATCTAAGACAAGTTATAATTCTTTTTTTTTCTTTTTTCCTCTCTCCATTCTCGCCCTCGTGAAAGATTCTTGCCTTTTTAAAGTCGTTATCGTGTTCAGCATAAACTATAATTAGGTCATTGGAGTCGTTTGTAACCTACTTTTAAGCTAGGTGGTTTTTTGACATTGTGGTGAGTGAATTTTGTAAATTTCGCAGATATTTACATAGTACTCTAACTGCGCGATTTTGTTACTAAGAAACCGTTACACATGTGCGCGATGTTAGATTAGGTGAAATAATTCTGTTAACCAGAACGAAGTTACTCGACTAAGACAAATTAAACAACATCCTTCCTCGTAAGATCGCATTTAGGGGACACCGAACTGTGCCACTTTTATACAAAATTAATTGCTTATTAGATTTAAATTGAAACCCTGTTGATAACGGTCGTAGATAATATGGATTTATCGATTACATCATGATAATAAAATAAAAATTAGCCACAAAATTTCCATCGATAAGGAGTTTAGTAATAAATTAGCTATATTTTTAATTGATCATTCGAGTGTAAAAATGAATTTATTTACCTGGCACGTGTTCGCTGTTGAATTTGATGTCAATCGAATGCTGTTTAACCTCGCGTGGTGTAAAAGTGATTGCATAGACGTTATTACCCTGACTCTGGGCGCTGCTCGGCACTTGTCCATTATTTACGGTCACTTCCAAATTCCCCGGGCCTGCACTTTGGGTCTCGACTTTAAGGGTTGACGTAATTTAAACCGATTTGCATATATTAATTTATTATTATGGATTGTGAATAATTTATGTACCTAGGAAAGTGATCGGTTTGCCTACGTAGCCACGAGGAATATCACGAACACGGATTTGTTGCACGTCGTAAACCCGACAGTGAAATGGACTTCCGGGGATGGGAATCTTACAGAACATGACGTGAACTTTGTATTCACCTGCGTGATAAGGTAAAATTAATTATTTTTATTCACGTGTTGATAATGTACGAGTGTGAAATTGTAATTTCGCTATCACCTGTAATTCGAGGTGAAAATTCGACCCAATATGTCTGATTCCCACCTTCGACTATTCTCGATGGAGTTGGATAACCGTCAGGTGCTAAAATTAATTTTAAAGTAAATATAACGATAGTGGTTATAAAATTAAAAATTTGGTTAAAATGTGTTAGAGATGTGAAAAATAATTCTGGTCAACTTTTCCCCCAAAATTAATTTCGGTTTGATGAATGTTATTAAAAATTTACGAAAATTAGAAAATTAGGTTGCTAGAAGAAGCTTGAGGTCTGGAAAACAGCAAAAATTGAAAAAAGGGATAGAAAAATAATTTTGAGACGCTTTGTTAAATACGGTCTTAGTTGTTTCTCCTCCGCAACTGGGAAGCAATCAATACCGTAATCTACTTAAAACTTTGTCAACGTTACCGTCGATTTTAACTTCCAAATCTCCCGGACTCCCTGCCACGTGACTTAACGTTAACGAACACTGTTCGTCGACAGTGGTCACTATCTCTCGATGACCTACTATTTGAATTTTACTCGCAACTTTCGAAATATCCATAACCTTGGCACGGAATGGACTTCCTACGCAAATAAATTAAAAATTAAGAAAATTCAATTAATTAAAAAATAATTTTTTTTTAAAAAACAAATTCTCGCCTGTAACAGATTCCTTATTAAAGGTGATATCGATCACGTGGTCAACTGGTTCCTCAGGGACAAACGCTACGTTGAATTTTGCAGTTCCTAGTGGAGACACTTCAGTCGCGACATTTCGTCCTTGAGCGCGTATCGTGATTTTTAAATTTCCTTCACCAGCCGTGTTAGCGTCCACTAAAAACATAAATAATTCGTGAGTTCAGCGTTTTGTTTAGAAATAATTTATTACTGTGAAAATTTTGAAAAGATTCAAACATACCGACAAATTCTGTGACTTTTCCGACAAGACCTTGAGGAATTGTCCCAACGATTACTCGTTGAGAATCGTACACTTTAGACACGAACGGGGTTCCAAGAATAGTCGCCGATCCATATTTTACATCGATGGTATGTGGACCGACTTCTCTCGGAATAAATTCGGACATAAATCCATTCCGAGCACTGCCTGTTATTTTAATTGGAAGCGAAATTCCACTCGGAGCTATAACAAGAAAATTTAATATCTCATCAAAAATTTTACAAAAAAAAAGGATTCGAAATATGCAAACGTACATTTCACAGTGACTTGAAATTCACCGTCGCCTCCGCCTTGAATATCAGCATCAAATCGAGCCGGTCTGTTAATGGGAATTGAACTGAGCGCGTGTAAATCTCCAGACGCGCGTACGCATTCAGCCACGCGACACCGAAGTGGATATCCTAACGTTGTATTATAATTAACTTAAGACGTGAGTCTGTGTGAGAAAATTAAGATTTAATTAGATCGTGGTTTACCAGGGGGAGTTTCGTCGTTGAATTTGATGTCGATGATGTGAGTTTTCGCTTGTTCTGGGGTAAAACTGACGAGACATCGTCCACCTCCGAGAACTTCGACGTGATTGGATACTTCACCGTCGTTGATTGAAATCTCCAATTGACCTTCACCAGCTTCACTCGCGTCAACTGTAACAGAAAGATTACGATAAAGCTAATCTCTTTTGATTTTAATTAACAAAGGATTAAAAATATATCTACCTTCAAATTGGCAAACTTCTCCGACAACACCTGTTGGTAAATTGGGTACTCTGATATTTCGTGGATCGTATGCATTCGTGACGAATGGACTTCCAGGGATTTTTTTCCCAGCAACTAAAACTTCGATTGTGTAATTGCCAACTTCGTTTCCCGTGAATTCGACTAAATAAACTCCTTTTTGTACATCGATAATGGAATTGTGAATTATTTTTTTGGATTGATCTGGAAAAAAAAATTTTTTTTGTTAACATTTTGATCATTGAAAATTCCAAAAAAGAAGAATTATTTTACTGTGAATGTTGACTTTAATGTCATCTTTTTGAAATCCAGCCGCGTGAATTTCAAACGAAGCGGGTTTTGAGCAACTAAATCCAGCATCCAACACATCACCAGAAATTGTCACGTTTGTCGGCGAACTTTCAGCGATCGAACATTTAAAGGGACTTCCAGGAACTTCTTCGTCATTGAACCTCACACTTACGACATGAACCATGGATTTATGAGGCACAAAGGAGGCTACGTGACGGTGCGAATTGATATTTTTAACCGTCGCTGCTAAGTGACTATCATTAACAACAACTTCAACATTGCCAGTCCCAGCACGTGAAGTATCGACTAAAAAAGTTGTCAAATCAATTAAGTTTTGTAGTATAATAAAAACATCAAAAATTAAATCTTACTTTCAAATTCGATCGGTTTTCCCACGTGACCAGAAGAGATCCGGCCAACTTTAACTTGCGTTGGATCACACGCCAAAACTCGGAATGGACTTCCACGAACAACATGACCACGAATGCGAATGTCCACTATATGCTCTCCTGGAAACAGTTTGTGGTCAATTCGGATGAAATAAGAAGCGCAAGTTAAAAGGACTAACCAACTTCAACTGCGGTGTATTCAACGGTAATAGTTCCATCTCGGTGTGCAATGAGTCTAATGGGCACTGTACTTTTTCTTGATGGACCTGAAGAAAATTGGACACAAAGTTTCAAGAGTTACAAGATTTATTATCCAGTTTACCCAACCAAATTTATTTTCAAACGTATAGAAAACATGAAAAACAATCGCATACTCACCACAAACTTTTTGTAGTTGATTTGTTTTATTGATTTATCAAAAGAAGCCAGCAACGCTAGAAAGCTGTTTAATGTTGAATAGCAAAGGTTACAAGACGAGACAAAACAAAAACTGCCCGGAAATTAAGTTGAACAGAATTATTTTTCAAAGTTCAGCATTTTTAAAGCGTGTTATTTGTTTTCCGTGTTAGTTTTTTCTTGATTCATTCATGTTTAAATTTTAATGTTTTGATTTTGCTACGTGGACCGTGTAATTTGTTATCTGTAAGGCACTTTATCTTTATCTTACCGACAATCTGTACGTCAACATCACTCGTGGCTGCTCCTTTACAGTGGATTGTGAATGATGCTTGCCGCCCTACGTGCACCATCTTCAATCCATCTCCTGTTGCCGTGACAGTGGCAATATCCAATTTGGGAGTAATCTTCATGCGGAACGGTGAACCTACCAATATTTGTCATTTTTATTCCAGACTTTAATTTAATTTATAGATAAAATTTTTTGTTTATTAACATTATTGTGTTTTTTTTTTTTGGTACCTTTGACATCAATTCCGTTAAAGTAAACATAAATCTTATGTTTGCCATCATCTTGAGGAGAAAATGTAATTCTGTGAATTCCTTCACCGACGTGGTCAATTCGATGTGGAAGTGATTTTCCGCCATACGTGATATCAACTTTAACTTCTCCCCATCCAGCAGCTGACGTATCTACAGTAAAAGTAAACGGATGTCCAGTCGTGGCACCTTCTAAACCCAACACCTGTAAAAAAAAAAAAAAAAAAAAAAAAAAATCAATTTCACCAAAATTGAAAACAATTTTTCATTTTATTTTTTTTAATACGTACCTTGACCGCGTGTGGATCGTAACAGTAACAGTTAAATGGACTTCCATTAATATGTTCTTCTTCGTACAAAATGGCGATTTTCCATTCACCAGCTTCGTCTGGTTGGAAAGTGGTTCTGAATATTCCGTCTTCTTCCACGACCGAACATAATTTGCTCCTTCCACTCGGTGAAACAGCTTCCACTTCCAATAAACCACCGACGCCAGCTCCTCTGGAGTTGATCTGCAACAGGTGCGCAAAACGTGAGAAAATGTGTCACGTGTCGGCGATTGATGGATGTTAAGACCGACCAACACTTCAACGATAGATCCTTTGGCACAGGGGTCAATTCCAGCAAATTGGATTTTAGATAAATCGGGGAGCACTCGGATGTGTAATGGACTTCCGTCGACGGGTTCACCTTCGCACGTTACTGACACCTGAAATACGCGGGGACACGTTTTAGGTTTCGTCCTACACGACGCGATAATTGATTGTCACACCTGATGCATCCCAATTTCGCTCGGAGTAAAAGTCCCGTAGGCATGGTGACGGTTTACGTTCAACTTGCTCTCAACGCGACTCGTGGGTCCTTTAACTTCGCACGCGAGCTCTTTTGTATCTATTTCGTTGCTATGGAAATCCAGACGAAACGTCGACTAAAAAAAAAATTTTATTCATTAAATTTCAACTGAGCGCGTGTTTGTTTTTTTTACGGTAAAAAAATAAAATAACATACTGTAGTGTGAACGCGAACACTTTTATGTTCAGTCGTGATTGAAATTTGTTCCCACTGCTTTTTCCGCGGTTTAATCCACTGAAAATTTGCGACGTAAGACATCGTACCCAGGTGTTCACCTTCAGAATCTGCCATTGCTTTCGGTTTGAGTAGCGTTTCTACTCCTAATCTCTTCCCAGCTTCCATACCTGTCGACAAATTGAACGTTTAACCCAGTGGATCTAGGAAAAAATCGATTTCCCTCCACCTCCTCCTTCTCACCAGCTTGAACATTGGATTCCCACTGAGATTGATCTCTAGTCATCTTGCTAAATCCGGGTACTGACCCTCCCAAAGATCTCACCAAAGAACAAAGAGTTATCCCGTCGTTCCAGTCAGTCTGCAATATAAAAAAAATTCAAACATTTTGTACAGTACAAAACCCAAAAAAATTACAGCAACTCACGGTGAAATTCTTGATTTGCAATTGGGGTATTTTTTTCCGGACCCAATTAAGAGTTGATCTGTATCCAACACTATCTTCTTTCATAAAGTAAGATAAGTAAGTCATCCCGGATAATTCATCCAAATTCTGACTGGCCAAGTACTCGGGTTGAAGCACCATTGGAATGCCAAATTCTTCTTTCGCAATTTGCATAGCATTGCGACAGTTATTAATGCTGTGAACGAACTTAGCTTTGTATCTGCTGTGGTTTGAAAAGAGGAACATTGGGAATATTTTACCTGTCTCTCGGGTTTAATTCTTTCCAATTTGAGAATGCGCCTGGTTTGCAATAATTCACCAATGCACTACACGTGGGAAAACAAACAAACAGAATTTCAAGTGACTTCAAATTGAATGACCAAATTGAAAATATGATAATTAACCGCATACCTGAGATTGATTCCCGAATTCCAATCGGTTGTAAAATTACCGACTCTACAATCTGGTAACACGCCTCTTAACCACGCTAACATCAGTTTTTTCGGCGGGAATTTTGTTCGACCGATTTGGTATCGAAGGATTAACGACCATATTAATCCGAGGATTAATTTCAAATTACCTTCCACGATATCGGTATTGCCTTTAAACAAAAATTTTATACAGTATTAAGTTACATGCAATAAATAAAATATATAAAAACAGTAAATGTGTTTCGTAACATTTCGTACGTTAATTTATTAATTTATTGAATGAATTTTTGTAAACTGACGTCATTTTAACTGAAAACCTGTTCATCGCAACTGATGTCCTCTTAAGGGAACGATGAAGTTTGTGGAACTAAAGGGTTATTTTGGAGCACTTTAAAGCAGGAAGTAAGGGAATTTTGTAAATTGTGTATTTTTCAGGTCACGCGTTCCATTTTTTTTTTTTTAATATTTTATTTTTTTATGTTTTATTTTTTATTTTTTTATTTTTTTATTTTTTCGGAGACGTTAAAACGCGTTAAAAGGAGGAGAAAGTTTTGCATTTTTACTTTACTCGCGAGTTGCGTGCTTTGTAGCTAAAGTGATTTATTTTTACGGTTAAAGTTAAAGTTCACGCTCACCGAAAATATTAAATTATTTTTATTTCTACACTTCCCTAATGGAATTTAGGTCATGTTTATTTATTACATTACGAATTCAAATGGACAGCAGTACGACTGAATGAAAAATAAAAGGTTACAACCGCACAACGCGCTGTTTGATAAACTCGCAGCTTGATTTCCGTCACTCAACCCTACAAAAACGGATCACGAGGTCACAGACATTAACTTATTTTACTTTCAAACTTAAAGAAAAAGGAAAAAAAAAACATTGACCGTACAAAAATTTCATTTTTTCATTTTTTCGGACGTGAAAAAAAATTGAATTTTTTCTCACTGGGTAAAATTTCAAAATTTCAAAATTTCTCCACTTAAAAAAATAACAAAAATCCAAATTTATTGTAATTTTCGCTTCGAAAAAGAACAACGTTCAAACAAAGCGTTTCCAATTAATTTTCCAATCAAACGTTAAAAGTTGGCATTAATGATTCACGGTAACAGGATTTGTTTTAATTAGATGCAAAGTTTTCTCCGGCGTAATTGTAAAGGGTGCATTCACCATTTATTGGTCTCGAGGCATGGGCGGGGTCGCGAATGGCGAGCCTTAAGGCACTCGGTGGCCTCTCGTCAGTTGAACTTCGCGTCGTTCGATTGTGCCAAGTAGTTGACACAAGTGAAATGTGCGTGGGATGTACACAAATGAGTCGAGTTTTAAATTAATCGTTTAACTAGTTAACTCATTTATTTACCAACTGCAATAACCGTTGTCGTTTGGCGAGCCATATTTTACAAAAGTGACCGAGCTGTTGAAGTGATGTTCTCATTTTTAATGAGGTTACGCATTTATTCCAACCAAATTTGTATAAACACACTTAAACTCAGTTGTATATTAATGAAAGGCTTTTGGATTTAGGTGATCTATTCAACGACTACATCAATAAAAGTTCCTTTTCCACGCTCCACGAACCACTATAAAAATTACACCTAAATCAAAAAATACAATCTCGTTTCTCAAAAAGAGTTGTTTCCATCCATCACTGG
Organism: Stigmatogaster subterranea; assembly: GCA_034696085.1. Lineage (NCBI taxonomy): Eukaryota > Metazoa > Arthropoda > Chilopoda > Geophilomorpha > Himantariidae > Stigmatogaster > Stigmatogaster subterranea. Next base: position 54,815 of record JAQIWS010000063.1, read on the forward strand.
GTTTTTAACATTATTCACAGGTCGTTTCATAAATTTTTAACACCAAATTCATCCTTCAAATACTTTTTAGAGGTTACGATGACGTAAACGAGAAAAATTTAACTTTTTAACTTTTTGAATTTTTAAATTTTTAAATTTTTAAATTTTTAAATTTTTAATTAGGACATTTATAAGTGGAGGTCAAACTCGAATGCGAAGTCGTTAACGAATGGTTGTAGATTAAATAAATAACAATTATGTTTTCTTATCGTATTAATGTCTCCTAACTAATTAAATGACATTATCGCGGGTTTAGTCCTTGTAGCGTAATGTTTTAAAACAAAAGCTGATGTTGACAAAATTGATGAGTGGTGGCAGATGGCGTCATTCGCGAATATTTTAATCCGGAGTTGACGTATCGGTCGTTTTCGATCAAAATATAAGAGACGCGTTGTAAAAATGTTTTATAACATTTTTAAACGTTACTTGTACAAAAAAATTATTACGAAAGAATACCAAGTTGGAGGGCACTCCCAGGAATGTTGGCATTCGACGCTCCCCTCGAACACGAAGTAGAATGGACCCGACCTTGCTTTTAATTCTCACGTAAAGACATCGCCTCGTGTATCCACCCTCCGCCCACTCCCTTACTTTTCAGGTGTTTTAAACTCGCGCTCACGTTGATTAAGATTAAAAACAATGAAAATAGAAATGAGTTGTAGTTCTCCGCCATTTTGCGAACGCTACGTCCGTGATTTTTACATTTTACAGGCGAGTGTAATGTAATAGAAAATAGAAAATGGCATTTAGAAACCGGGTAAAACAATAAACAGAAATGAAATCTTTGACTTACCTATGTTCACTAATTTCACTCCGTCATTGGCAATGGCGTTGAGCGCAGTCTGCACATTCTCCAAATATTGATGTTGGTTGATGGGTTTCTTAATTTTAGGTAATTTTCTCTTTTGTAAACTTTCCACCAACGCGATTAATTTCAACCCATCTCCGAAATCCGTCTGTAAATCATTCACGTGCACACCCGCAATTCTCAGTTGTTCGTTCACCCAATTCTTGAAGGTGTTGTTTTGAATCTCGACCCAAGCCATCTCGTCACCTTTGATATGCATACCTTTAGCTGCATGGCCTTCAGGTGAGCGAGCCACCATTCCACTCCGAGAAAACATAAAATCATCTTCTTCCATCACTAATAATCGCTCCACTTATAACACAATTGACGATACTTTAACGGAGGTTAACCTCAACTTAGCTCATCCTGCGACGACACGTTAATCACTCTCCGACGAGGTCCTCGAAAGAGCCGTGCTCACGCTCGGTGTTTCACCACTCTGCTGAGCCTTTTGCGGAAGCGGACCACCAACTTCCGACGCCCCATCGCCCATGGCAAGTTTGTGGCTTATACAGGTATATAGACAAGGTCAGCAACTAGCCTCGCTACAGGGTGGTGGGTACCCGAAGGAGGAAAGTTGGACACGTCACTGGAAATGACTCGTCTGGATATTGAATAGAATTAATAAAATGAAATAAAATTATTTTTGGGTTATTTTGTTATTTTTTAGTGTATTTTTATTAAAATTTCGTCTTGTTGTAAGACTGTAGGTTAATAAGGAACATGTTGTTGAGGTTATTAAATATTTAATATTAAGAAATTGAGAATACTCTTTCGAAATTGATGATTTACAAATTTGCTTAACGTGTAAAATATAAGTAATTTAAAAGGTTGTTTCATCTTGCCGCATCTCCTGTCACCTTGAGGAGTTCAGTAGTGCTTAAAACCTTTACTTTCCTTTACCGCATGAATGGATTAAAAGAAAACTTTTTTCGAGGATATAAAACAGATTTTTATCTGTTAAGTGCTTCGCTATTGTAGAATTCAATTTTTCATCTACCAGCGTCGAGACAAAAATATTTTCTGCGGGGGGTTCAGTGAACCAAACTGGAAACCGAGTCGCGTTACACCTGTAAATACAGGTATAGACGAAACACCCCGAATGTAACCTAATTTCCTTTGAGTATAGCCTAAAACGGTGAAGGGTGCGGTTTGCACGTTGATTCTCATTAACAACTTTTGCGAAACGATGTTCGATAGCAGTTTATTGTGTTTTTATTACTATTTATACCGAGATGAGTGTTTTCAACGAATTTATCTCGCGGAGTTAATAATGGCCGTTATTACACGGTTTAAACTTCGATTTACCACATTTTAAACTGATGGTGTTATTAACTGTCAATAAATGGATGTTTTAATGAAAGCATTGTAATTTTTATCGTTATTACCTTCTCTTGTCAAGGGAATATAACCACACGTGCGTTCACGTCGACTTTAATATACTCCTTGTCAAGCTGCTCACGAAATTCACTCGTCATCGCCATCTTGTGGGAAAAGTTACAACTTTTGACACTTTGGATGGCAGATATTTTGCTTGATCTCTAAAGATTAGAGATCAGATAGATCATCGATGGAAGGGTGATATTGAAAGATTAAGAGATGAGTTTGTGAAATTGATTGATGTTAAGAATCTTTCAGGTTAGCCGATAAAAGCATATTTTTATACTGTTGTTAATATTTATTTGACGTCGTGAAATTTTTATACGTAAATGGAATATTTTTATAATTAAATTACTTTGTCGCATTTTTAAATTTTAAATTTTATTTACTGTCCTAGTACATTAAAATTAAAATTAAATAAATAATGATTTGTTATTTTTCGAAATTGATTTTTGAAGTGCGCGATTAAGTTTTCTGACGTCACTCAACGGAAATGACAAAATTCGACAATGGCGACTCGACTTTCGCGCAGGTAATTCAAAATACTTGAATATTTAAATGCTTCTTTCTCCAAACCAAGAAATTTACCATATAATTAATAATTTCAGCCTATTAAAGTAGACTTAAGGCGTAATTCTGCTTTTAGTTTGTACTCTAACCAGCTCAAAAACTAAATTAAAATTTCATTAGAGATTACTGCCCAAAATCATAAGATTAATCTTGTTTAGATTTCATCTTTCTTCTTCACTGGAAAAACGTTGTATACTTTTCCTTTAAGATAAATAATATTTACTTAAAAATTATAAACTTAAATATATTTAAATCGGACGCGTATAATTTGGTTAGGCTTATCGATCTTGATACAAAATATGCACAATTGAATTGCATTTAAATATATCTTTAATTTTTTTTTCAGTGCGGTGGTAAGGAAATGAAATCGATAAGATCAGCAAAGTTTGAATAAGAAAAGTTATCACCTACTCGAAAACTGATCGGAATAATGATGGTAAATTCAAGACGAAGTTGTACGCAGTCTTCTCTCGGTTTTAAATTTTATTTGAAATTTAAGTCACGATTAATGGTTAAAAGTCACACTTCTCACGCAGAAAAATCTTAAAAACCATCTTGATGAATATACTAGACGAAATTTAAATTAATTTGCCGAGCATTTAGCACGTTCGTTGATATTCAAGAAGATGTTTAGATTATCTCTCAACGAATCCCGTTTCGCTTAACGTACAAAAAATAAACGAAGACAAATCTGAATATCATTAAATCCGAAACAGAAAAAGTGAACGCTTTTGTAAATATTATCTTGATTTCATTTTGATTTCACAACATTACTTTAAAGCGAATATTGCAATTTTTGCATTTTGATGATGAACAAATTTTGCTGAAAAGATAAATTTTGACATTGACAATGCAACCAAATTTGTTAGGTATGGTTAGCTTTATTCAACACCCTCATTTAACCATTGCGTTTATTACAGTATTCTTAGTTCTCTAAAAGATTCAACTCTCATCTTACAGAACCTTCCCAGAATTCTCGTGTTTCCTTAACCTCAGCTCATACCTTCCCAAGCATTCTTTAATTTTGTTTCTTCTCTTTAATTCTCGGCTAACTTTAACTATACTGCAACTACGAATTATATTTTTAATATCTCATCGCTTATTTTCCCCCAAAGTTTTATCTCCTTAAAATCTTTTTGATTTGAGAGTTGAGACGTTGCTGAAAAACCGAATGTTTTTAATTTAGTGTTTAGTAATAACTTCCAGTTTCCACCCAACAAAAAATTATATGTGTATGAGTTATAATACTGTACTAAAGAATACACTGCTAATTTTAATTTAATGCAAATTACTAATGATTGAACGCTGACTGAAAACGAATAATATACGCGTAATTTAAACTACCAACATCGAATCATTTAAAGGTGTACGAATTTGTACAGTAATTTATTCCCTATAAATTCATATCAAAACTAACCTGACAACGGGCCAGAATTTACTTCCAAAGTCGCCAGATATTTCTTGGCACGGAACATTCTAAGCTTAGCTTTGCAGAATTCAAAAGCATTAAATTTTTGGGTGATTCGATCATTGAAGAGAAATGATCACGAATACAATTACGGGAGAATTTCTGAATAAGCTTCCGATGTGCGTGTCCAAAAGTGAAACATTTCCAGTAACTTCAGTACAAACTGAAAATGAATGTGCGAGTTACGCATATTTGAACGCAAGAAACTAAATTTATAATTTAGGACTACTCGTAACGTTTGTTTAGGTTTTGATTCTTTAATCGATGTTTTCAAACTAATTAACACATATTTATGATAAATGTCTTCCGGAGAAGAATTTGTAAATTACCTACTCGAGATCTAGTCACTCGTAACCGCAAATTATCTTGCTTCTTCTTGTCTCGTGGTATTTGCTGCAAACCACTTTAAAGTTGAAGAATTAAAATTTTATTTGCAGGTGGTTTGAATAATTTCAATTATTGATTCGATATTTGCCAGTTTTCATGAAGAATTCAAAAGTGAGCGCATTCCTAGTACGTACAATTTTCAAAGAAAATTTTATTCTGTCTAATATTCATCCAAATTGTTTTTCAGAATTCCCAGAAGTCCGCTACCAAAAAAATTACAGAAAATTTTCATTTGGAGAAAATAGGATTAGAGATTAACATCTTGGAAAACGAACTGACACAAAGAAATTGCATTCGACAGGTAAGACACTCGCGGCACTTGACGATCAGCCAATTTGCGAACGCAACGTAAATAACTTTTTTTTTTCCTTCTTTTTTACACCTTACTTATAGATAAAAAATTTACAATCCTCTCAACGAGTTGCAATAATTTAAGATTCCGTTCTTCGTCGCGTAGAATCTTTCTCTCTGAAGAACATTTAATTATCCTCGTTGATTTTTGAACTTCAGAAACCGAGAAATCGCAGTGCAGAGAAAAACATACAAATTTTAAGCCTACGAGCAATCAAACTCAGATCACGCCTCAAAGTGCTGCCAGCTGTTGTAACGTAGTATAAAAGATGTGCAAATAACAACAAATATATAATAAAACGTTCAACTCTTTTAGGTGGCATTTTACGACACTGTACAAAATGATCGGTGAACGACACACGACAACGGCGTGAAAATGTTCAAAATGGCGACCGAGACGTTCCGCGAATGAGTAACACCTCGAGAAACGTGATGAAATAACGCGTGTCTACAGCTGGTAGGAGACTTAATTTTACTTTTAAAAATCTATCTATGTTAATTTATCTCATCGAGCGTGGTTTGTCTGGTAAGACGAAGACGAATATAAAATTTTGCGGTGAAAATTTACCCGGATCGAGATAAAGCTCGACGATATCTGGAATTTTGACACATATTTAAATTAGCGGTTACCGTTGCTATTTATTCTCGTTCGACGAAAAGTGTGAGCATTGAATTTGGCGGGAAGCGTAACGATTGTTTGCAATATGCGTCCAGAGATGGCGCTGCGGTTTTTGCGGTTGAAAGTTTTGGGCAAGGCCCCTAGCAACGTGTAGTTAAAAATTCATTTTTAGCTTAGCCCGCAAGTCAGCTCGTTACATATTCCGCCGGTAAATGTTTTGGGCTCATACGTCGTACTTTATATTCTCTGGTGACTAACTTAATTCTCGTAGTCACGAGCACTAAAAGGGGGGACAGAGGGAAAGAGGAGTTTGTCCGTTTCGTGTTAATTAAATTTTGACTCTGTGGTTGACCAGGTCGTTTACAAGGAGGCTAATCGTACAGATCATTTGAGGGAATAAGACTAACGAGTGCATAATTTTTTATTCTATTTTATTCAATCTTTACCTGTAAACCGAAACAAACGCCTCGTTTTAAAACAAATTTTTCTGATTTTGATAAAAACGTAATTTTTTCACTTTTGATATTACTGTACCGGTATAGATTTTATAGATTTCGAATTGGGTTAATTTTTCGTAAACCTTAAGTTTTCCCTTCACCTCCCCCTTCTTTACTACTTTCTTCGTCTCTGAGCTGTTAAGCTGCGCTGCAAATGATCCTCTCGCTGTTCCAGCATCCGTAGCGCATGCGCTGTGGTTTATATTGATCAGGACAGTACGCGCCTGCGCGCCTACTCGTCGCTAGCAGGAACGAGTAGGGTAGGTGGAGTAGGGAGTGGGGACGTTGGTGCTGGCGCTCGTGCACCCTGCAGTCGCCCGAACCGGTGCGTGAGTGTGAGCGGGGCCCCATGGCGTCTGGGCCGCGGGGCGCGGGCGATTGAAAGCCCGAAAGGAATTTGGCGCCTCTCACGATGGATCTCTATCAATCGGTCGTGGTGTTGATTTGTTTGGCGGTGGCTTTTTCTCTTCCTCAACCGCGTGTGGTTCGTACCAAATACGGCAGCCTGCGTGGAGCAGTGATCGCGCCGGCTAACCGTCAGTTGTCGCCCGTGGAAGTTCACCTGGGCGTGCCGTATGCCGCCCCACCTAAGGGATCGCTTCGTTTCTTCCCCCCCGTCACTCCGCCTCCCTGGGGTGGGGTTCGCACTGCCGATCAGTTCGGCCCCGTGTGTCCGCAAAGACTTCCCGATGTGAGCAACGAGACGGAGGCGTTGCTCCGGATGCCGAGGGCGAGGCTCGACTTTTTAAGGAGAATTTTGCCTTTGCTGCAAAATCAGAGCGAAGATTGCCTCAATCTTAACATTTACAGTCCTGTTCGAGGTAGGAAAATTTTTTTCATATTTTACATTTTAACATTTTAACATTTTTGCATTTTGTGGATGATTAAGAAATATTGCGCTATTTTCACCGTTTTAATGTTTGTTTTATTTAGTGTATACTAAAAGAGTGCTTTTATTTAATTGAACGTAATTTTTGATGGAATTTGTCGTAAAGAATGTAAAACAGTGCGCGAAATTGAAGGGGACGTACGACGATGACGTTCGAGGACAGTTTTATGGTCGAAAACGCAGTGTGGGAGTGGATGTTGATGCTGCATGCGCCAAGTATTTATTACGGATGGCGGATGGAACGTATAACTCGTGGTAATAAGTGTACGTCTCTTCGTCGGAGGCAGATTGACAACGCGTCACAAACCGATGGAAACGTGAGCGCGTCGTACTTAAGCTTCTTTAGAAGGCGGGAAAAGTTTATGGAAACGCGTACCGAAGCATTTTTTTTTTCTCGTTACGTTTTTTATTTTGTTTTATTAACAGTTTTTATTTTATTTTTCACGTTTTTCGAGAAACGACGAGGATGAGTAGAAAGAGGAAGGAAAAAGAGTGTAACAAAAAGAAGTGGTTGGTTTGACTCTAAGCGAATTTATTTCTCTTTCCGATTCTGGGGGGGAAACAAGCGACTCCTCGAGGCGGCGAAGAGAAGTGATCCCTTCTTATACCTTACACTACCATCCACCCTTGACACGGTAGAATGAGGTTGAACTGAGGGGGAAGGGGAAGGGGGGCATCTGATTACCATATATGGGCAAACAGTGGCGGACTCACCTTAAAGGAAATTGAATGTTGGGATGTGATGGCGCGCTATAAATTGCGCGATGCGTTCTCGAGTCTCGCGGAGAGAGAGCGAGATACTGAAGTAAGGAAATAATTCGAGCACTGACTGTTTGAAAATGTAACGAGGGAAACATCAGACGTCGACTGATTGCGTCCCACTGCGAGGATGGGAAAGGAAAAGAAGTTATTGTTTTGTGAAACGATGTAAATTTATTTTATTTTTTTTTCATTTTTTTCATTTTTTTCATTTTTTACATTTTTTTTTTGTAGGTTGATGTTTTATGTACGTTTATTCTTGTCGCGGATGTTTTATCATTTAAACCCGCGCGTCGCGAGGATCTGGTTGGTGGTATTAAAAATTGAATTTGTGAGAGCGGGAAACTATACCGTACAACGTTGTTGCCGTTAATAAGGAATTTTAAAATGAGCGACCGAGTTGAATGTTTAATAATTTGGCGCAAAAGCGAGATTGGGTGAATAGAAACGTGATGGAGTCAAAGAGATTTTATAAATTATATAAAAGCAAAACGCTGACTGACAGCGCACACACGTGTACGTGTACGTGTATGTGTGTGTGTGTGGGTGTGTGTTCGTTCGGCGTTTTCCCTCTTTTCTCGTTTTACCACTCGCCGCGTTGTTGTTGTTTGGGTACAAACGCGATATCGCTTAGTTGAGCCAAAGTGGCGTGTAAAATTTAATGAGAGGAAAGGGAATTTGACTTTGCGGGGGAGTGTTGCGCGGATGTTTGTTTGTCATTTTAGAAGTACGAGGTATGTATTCGATGCGGAGGCGAGGTGTTTTGAAATTATTTAACAAGTTGGTCGTGGAGTTGATGCGCTTTCGTTAAAGGTCGATCAATCATTGCGGCGTTATTACGATTATCCGGGGTTTGGATGAGTGAAGAGCGGAGTTGGGGATGAAATACGAGCTAGTCCTGGTTTAGGAGGATGTTGAATTGGTGCTGATGTCACGTGGGAATGCTCGATAGTACGGATGACATATGTACATAGTGCGCTAAATGTTTCTATTAACCCCTTCTGTTTGTTTCATTATCAAGATTCATTTTAATTTTAAAGTGAATCTGAGAGCTTTTCTCTTTTCCTCTTCCCCCATCCTCCTTCCCACCCCCTTTTCTCTCTTTCTATATCGAGAAACGTCTGCCAAAATACGTTGTAACTCTGCCGAGCCAAGTCACTAAAATTGGACGAAAACGAGTTCAAAATTTAATGCGAGAAATTTCAACGGGGTAATTGAACGACGAAAAAAGAAATCCTCATTTCCATTATTATTTTTATTTTTATTTTTATTTTTATTTTTTATTTTTTTAAAGAGTGTCGACTACTTAGCGTAATAAGCGAACAAAGCGGCAGGTGTGATAAATGGACTGTAATTTGTCAGTGGAGTAATAATCTTATCCATTCTTGTGTCTGTTAGTCGTCTCGAGATTGTGGCCAAGCAAGCTGTCTCTCGCTCGCTAGCTTAGGCCTAAACTATATATATACACGCTTTGGCGCTAAATAGGCGCCATTGCATGAGTGTCACGCTGTGCATCAACCCGTTGAGAAACTGATAAGACCTTTGTGCGCGCAGATCCCTGACAAGGGGGTTAGACAGTAAATCATGACGAAAATAATCCCCATTTCTCCGACACAGACGCTGGTATGAGTTGTGTGCAAGCATTGAACTAAAAGGCGAAGCAAAATTGCGGGGAAAAAGAAAAAGAGGGAAAAAGGGAAAAGGGGGAAGAGAAAAAAAAAAAGATTTGTCGGTTGGGACGGTGATCTACTGGTTTGAGGCATCGAGATCCATGTCTCAAAAATAAGGAATAAATCTGTCGTGTTGGCAAGATGGGCAGTTTTGTGGTATAATGCGCATTTGTGTCGCGTGCGCGCAGATGCGGGGATGTAGGGAGAGATAAAGAGAAGATTTATTTGTGGCATTATTAATGGTGTTTGTGTAGTTTGTAATTCCTCAACGGTTTTTGTTCCCGGTTAAAAATTATGGTGGTAATTTTTAAACGACGGGTGCAATTTAAATTCACAGGTGAACTGTGCGTGTTCGTGGAAGAAAACGAGTCGTTTCTGCGCATTTTGTTTTATACGAGGACGTCGAGTTCACTGACTTTCCAAAATGATCAATTTTTGTTTATCTCTCGAGTGGAGTATATATACAGTATATATATTGTATCTGGGTAAAGTAATTTTGAAAATTTTTGTTGTCTGTTATGTTTTTCCATAAGTAGAAGAGATTAGTTGCAACGATAGCTTTTGGCGCGACGTAAAAAGAATGGGGGAAAAAAAGATGAAAGAAGAAATAAAGAAATGGCTGATGTTGTATTACGATGTCATATGGAGAAGATTTGTCCTTCGTATTCGGAGCAAATTGTTAAGAGGAACGTTGGCGAGCGGTTCAGCCGCGGCAATGCGATTATATTGTAATCAAGGCTTTTGGATACTTTGTTGCCAGTGCGTTTGCTATTTTGAAAAGGAACTTTAATTAAGTTTGAAGGGACTCAGATGGGACTCAAACGCCCCTTGCTCGCAGCGTTGCTTCGTCGAGTCTTTTATCGTAGAAAAGCGGATTTAAAGCGGGATTGAGAAATAAGGGATTTTGCCACGCAAACACGTGTAAAATTATTGGTTGAGAATTGGTAATGGCGTTGGGTTTCAAACGGAGAAATCGGAATCACGAGGTTTGGGGATTTTTGTTTTTTGTTTTTGTTTGTTTTTAAAAACTAGAAAAAATATTTTGTGTTGAAAATTTGTGTTTTGGTTTTGATTTTGGTTTTGGGTCGATGTTGGACGAGCGATGTTTGCTTTAGGTCGAAAGGGTTACAGAAGCAAAACGCGAGTTCGTTAGATAGTAAGAGGATAAGGCGAGTGAGGAAACCCGAAGGAAGGAGTAAGGACAAAGGAAAGGAGAGAAAAGAAAAGAAGGAGGGAAAAAAGTGAAAAGTGGACCGGAGGAGAAACGAGTAGAAAAAATTAAAGTAAAAAAATGCGGGAGCACGGATGTTGGGTGGTGCGTGGAATTCGATGTAGAAAAGGAGGACAGAAACAGTGTCGCATTGATCCGAAGAATTTGTCGTGCGCTCTTGGCCGGATGCAAGGCGAAGCTGCGAAAGAAAAGGAGGGTGAATTGTGAGTGCAGCGCCAACCTCGTGTCACCTAACATTCTTGTTAGACGCAGTTGGCAGTGCGAGAGGGTTGTAAACAGTGGATATTGTTGCCTTACGACTGCTAAAAAAAAAATATAAAAAAGAGAGAGAAAGAAAAGCGTTTCTGCAGCGAGATTATAGGTGGATAATAAAAGATTTCAAGTTGAAGGGTGGAAAAGAAAAGAAAATAAAAGCTGGGAATAAATACAATTTTTATACTCTCCGCTGATGATTAATTCGTTCGATGTGACGCGCATTCTTTGTAGCTAGAGGGTCACGTGATGAATGCTTCCACGCCCTGTCAGTTCCGCCCCCGTCATCGTGTCTGGTGATTGACTAATTAAGTAATGATGTCATTGCCATAGCGAGTCTCCACGACGCGAATCAGGCGGAGCTTTATAATATCTCTTTCTCTTTCTCTCTTTTTCTCTCTCTCTCTCTCTCCTATTTTTATCTATCCAGCGTTTTCTTGCCGAGTTGTATTTATGTCTTCTCGTTTTCTCGTAAGGAGCGTGGGCGCTCATTGTTACGTTTTGATATAGAATGGTGGGAGGAGGAGGAGTAGGATCACGTTTTCTTCGAGACGAATGTACTCGCTTTCTCTTTTCCCTCTTTTTCCCGTGAGCGGGATTACGAAGATTGGCAAGCCATTTACGTAGCGAAGAGAGGCGGGAGTTGAGAGAAAGAGAGAGAGAGAGAGATGGAGAGAAGAGGAAGTGTACGGTGGCTGGCGCAAGTATTGTGTATGCAGTTTTGATGGCATATGACTGTTATTGCGGAGATGGTGCGCCGCTGCTGCAAATGGAATGCCTGGGGAAAAGGCGAAAAATAAAGAGAAGTGAAATACAAGTAGAAGAAAGTTGGATGGGTGTGCATATTACGATTTTCACTGCTGCGAAGCTAATGCAAACGTGTAAGCAACTGTGGCGGAAATGCGTGCCGGATGAAATTAGCTATTACCGTACAAAAATATCTTATAAAGAACGTTCATTCCTCCTCTTTACTTTACTTTACTCCAACTTCGTTTTCTTCTCCTTCTTAAAGCGAGTTTTTGGCGATACGTGACTAAAATGATAGTATTTTATTTATGTTTATTTTTAGTCTTATTCTTTTCGTAGAATCGCGTTAGCGTGGAATTTTTTTTTATTTTTGTATTTTTAAAGATGAAGACGAGATCGACGTTTGTACGTATTGTCCTTCGTTTTTGAAACGCTCATTTGTGTTTCCGGTTTCGTTGTCGTTTGGTGAAAAGGAAGATGATCACACGACGTGAAGAAAAATCCTTTATTACAGGATTTCCTCGTTCTTGGCAGATGCGTGATGAGTAATATCCGTTGTTGAAATGAATTGACATAAGTTACTACCATACGAACCATGCAATTTAAACTGACATTTACAACATTTTCTTTAACCGGGTGTAAATAAAGTAAAGAAAAACCGTTTTTCTATCTCTATCTCTATTTCTATTTTTATTTTCCTACTGTACATACTTATTTTTTCTTTAACGTTTTTAAAGAGAACCTCTTCTGACAGAGGACACTTCCCTTTGGAGACTTTCGTCTCCTGGGAGGACATTGAAAGGTTTGGCTTTTTTCTACTTTTTTTTCGTGGATCCCGTAAGGAAAGCGACGCTGATGGATGAAATTTTAACTTTGACTACTCTACAAAAGCGAGAGGTGGACAGATTTCTCGAGCGTTTGAAGAGATGGATTGTGGGTGAGGTTACTCGTTGCGTGTTAAAAGTCAGCGTTGTAGACAAGATGCTCTTTCTCACTCGAGGGCGTTAGTTTTCTTCCTCGAACTGCTACCTGTTTATTGTCAGTGGAATTTACGTTTTCAGCGTTTGTATCTCTATCTCTCTCTCTCTCTCTCGCTTGGCGCACGCGCCGCAATGGAAACTCGGGTTTAATTGGGTCGTAAGTGGAGATAATCAAGTTAGCGTGGAACCTTACTTGTACTTTTAGTTTTATATTTTTTTTTTCGTCTTCTTTACTTTATTTTTATTTTTTTTTTACTTTAAGGAAGACGAAAAAAAAAAAAAGATCAAAATTGTAAATTTAAGTTTTACGGCCGGGGAAGTTTAACGTCTTGATCACCGGGTGTCGTTGGAAATGTTTAACTGGAAATTGAGTAACTCGGTTTTAGATCCTACTTTTTTTTGTTGTTGTTGTTGTACCTTCTCTTGATGATGTAACTTATTAAGTCTGAAGAGTAGGGTCATTTTTAAGCGCGTGCGCTCTGCGGAGCGTGAGGAGGAGAAAGAACAGGATGTGAGGTAACTGGGCAACCGTTTCCACCAATAAGACGGCGCTGAGAGCTACCGGCGGGTGACTTCCTATTGAAAAGTCAAGGTAGAAGTAATCAGGTAGAAAAGGCGGCGAGTGGCTGAATTAGATCATTCGAGGGGTGGCGCCGAGTTGGCTGATGATTAATGGAAAAACCAATCACACTTCGACCGATTACGTATTTTTATTTTTGTTTGCTTTGTTTTGAGTAAATTTACCTCGAAATTTCTTTCTCGGTCAGCGAACGCCGAAAGTAATTTTTTTGTTATTTTGCTCGTAAATGTTGATTCTAGTAACGGTTTGCATTGATCAGTTGTTTATTTAACGTCAGGTGGGCCGTTTTACGAGAGATAACCGTGAGCAGCGAGACGAGTAAGAGACAGAATCATTGAAACTGTTGACAGGGGTTCTCGTCTGCAAATGTTTCTTCGACATAGGCACTGTTTGCGGACGACATCCACTTAGACTAAGTGGATAGAAGACTTTGCCTACAAGAAAACACTTCACGCAACGCGTCTTGAAAGGTTGTTTCATGTTTGACATTGCCAATTCCATCGAGATGCGCTGTTTTGCCTATCTCTTTTTATTTTCC
>JAQIWS010000064.1:0-68542 GCA_034696085.1 Stigmatogaster subterranea
CGAACGACAAATTTGGTTCGTTGATAATGTTTTTGTTCCATTAACGAGTACTGTAGTTATTCATTTATTTTAGATTACGTTTTGCGAGAGATAATGTCAAAAGTTATCAAATTTCAGTTTCACAACAACAACTAAGATTAAAAATAACAAAAATGTAAATAAATCTAAACAGAAGCATTCCGGAAAACTAACTCTAAAATAATATTTATAGTCTGAGAATAAAAGCAACAAAAATTTACGTACGAAAGTTTAATTGATTTTTTTTTTGAAACTTAATGTAACTATATTTCAACTTGTAAATTGCTTTTTCTTAACACCCAACGTGCAACGCGCGTTTGTGTAATTTTGCGGCAAGCGTAGTCTCACGAATTGGGTAATTTATAACCGAAGAAAGGTTTAAACCAGCGCATAAAGAAAAGAAAAAATAATAATAAATAATCCACTCGATCTATTTTACACAATGTTTTGCATAAAACATTAAATTTTTACACAACTCGACGTCATAAGGTTAATCCTCAATTTAACACTCGCAGACAAATTGTATTGGTAACTATGATTATTTTTACTAAAAAATAGTGATCCTTAGAATACACAAGTAGTTAAAACAAAAGTTTTTCCCACACCCGTGAAGTGAATAATTTTTGTCAAAATTTGTGAGAAATTGAGATATATTTCAATTTTTGTTCAATTTATATGCAAATCTTCAATCACACGGTTTTTAAACCACATTTTCTATTGAAAAAACTGTTCAGGTATGTCATAATCTACACCATCGAATGGCGTAAAGTGACATAAACCACATTACAATTCAATTTTCTTTTTTTCGAGAAGAAAAAAAATCTTTTCTATGTACGATTGGAGTCACCCTTCAATCAAGTAGAATTTTCATAAAGAAAATTCTGAATTTTTTTCGGTCCAATCTGCAATGCACTCACACCGAATAATTGTCTGCTTTTGCAAATAAATCACAGGCTCGCCTCTTTTTTCTCTCCACAAAGCTGCGGGCAACCGAGTGATTTATGGTGTCGTTTAAAACTTTCATCTCCACGAGCAAAGAGACGGAAAAAATTGAGTTTGGAGAAGTAAATCCGAGTTACTGACATTTTTTTGCGGAATATCTCAGTTGGGTTAGAAGAGACAAGACGTGCCAAATCTTACATCCGATATTCTTATGTTACTCCAGATAAAAATTGAAATATAAATATTTCTTAATTTACTTATTCACTGGAAATATTTTTGCAAGTTAAATTTTTCCTAGAAATATATTTTGCAACCGAATTTTGGAAAACAAGAGCTATCTCGCTTTTAATACCAAAAATCTAACGATTTTATCTCTTCGGTAATGGTATTCCGCTCTAAAATTATACATAATTTTTCTGTGCAAATTACATATTTAGTCAAAAACAAAAATAAATTCTTTGTCGTGACATTTACGATTATTTGATAGCTATTTTGAACTACCGTTACCTTTAAAACTACTTTACACAGTCACCCAACTAAAAACTTTTAAATTACTGAGTGAAAATTTCACTCAAATTTCGATATTAAAAAACGCATAAAGTCACCTACCTTTCGTAGACACACTTTCTGTCACCATTCGACCTATTTTTTCCTGTAAAAGTTGATTAATGTTTATTTTCAAACGTCCGCCATTGATACACTTCGCCATTTATGCACGTCGCCATTATTGTTTATAGCAACGTGACGTCAGATTACTTTATGCGGGATCTGCATTTACATAAAATTCTCAAATTTCATTTTTAATTTCAATACGAAAAAGAAAAAAAGAGGTAAAAAATTAGACAGGAAATTAAAAGTTTATTTACCAATCGTAGCCGAAGAAAAAAGAGTTATCGTCGTGGGGCTTGTTGACATCATTAGCACAGCCGTTGCGCTGCGGGATTTTTTTTACTCATTAAAAAACATTTTTCACTGTTTTTGTTACGGTTGAACAGACGTCTGAAAAAAAAATAAACTCAAACTGCAATATTAAGTTGATCCTGGACTCTACCATTTGCCCGAATTGCTCATTTTTCACTAGTACGACGACATTTTTGGCAAATTCCCTAAACATAAAGGGTTATTGCAACCCGAAAAAATTATTGCCAATGAGGATTTCAGTCTTTTAAACCTGCAACTTCAATGTCCCTTGAAATAAATTTCATTTTCAGAAAGAGAAGATAAGTAAAAAAAAACAAGATCAATTGGTTCGCGTCGAATAAAAAGAAATATCGTTTGACAAGTCATTTTTCATCAAATTTTGTTTTGCTACAAATAATGTCAAAATGTCTCGTTCTTTACTTGTTTTTTGTTCTTTAATGACAAGAAAATATCACCGATGGAAGTTCCCTTTTAAAGAAAAAAAAACACAAATGGACGGAAATAAGTCTTCAAACTACAAATCTTCTCATTTCGTTCAATTTATATCCAAATAAAAAACAACGCCGAGTTAAATTCAACCATTTAAATACAAATTGAAATTTAATTTCAAACTGAAGCGTAAAATTCATCCGAGTGAGAATAAAGATGACTGCATTTGGTATCGGCAGAATCTAAATTAGTTGAACTCGAAGCGTGTGATTGACAACCTCTTTTAACAAACTTAATTCAAACACGCTTTGCCTACTCCAACTTAAAATTTATTAAATTAACTTCAGGTAAAAGCATCATCCGGTTTCCAAAATGACTAAAACTAATTATAACCACTTAAAAGTATAAATAACATTACAAAAACACAGTACATTCTCTTAAAGCTTTTAATTACTCAATTACTATTTTTAAAACTAATTCTTTTTTATACTAAAACAAGAAGATTTAAATCCTAATTGGGAAGAAAATATACTTAAATCCTTTTTTAAAATCCCTTCTCCAACAACCTCGCGTCGTCTTATTTAAGACGATCAATTTTATTTTTATTTCTAGTCTCTTGACAGAGACGTAATCAAGAAAGAACTAATTTCCTTCGTAATTTATTTTAACACAAACACACACAACTTTATCTATCTGTATACGGCATCTCAATTAAGTCTAACATAGACGAAACGAAGACATAGAATACGTCGGACATCTGCACAATAAATATTTCAGCGATATCTCCTAAAACTCAGAATCAGAAATTATCTTTTAGTGATGGCAGAGTTGGTTAATTACAATTGCGGGCGAGGATCAAAGAACGAGCATCGACTAGAAATGTAATTGGTTGACGTTCAGCGTTATTGCTTACTACCGACAAAAGCAAACAGCACAAAGGATGCTTTTTTTTTGGCGGTAGAGATGATATATTGCCGAAATTCTTGCTCAATATTGATGAAATTTGTCAATCCCTTGTTTACACGACCGTTGAGGTTTTAATATTTTCTGAACTAAAGATGAGAAAAATGAACAGGAAAAAGTGTAGAGGTACTTAAGGATACATGAAATGCAGCAACGGGGGTTCATTAAAATTTTTTTAAAGAATTTTTGAATTTTCTTTAGAAAGAAGAAACAAATTCAAGATTAACGATTATTGAATTTCTTCAATTGCCAGAGGCTGTACAGATAAATCAAATATTACATTGCTTTTTGTTGTCTAATTTCTAAATTAGAAATGTCCATCCAACCACATTAAAGTTTTTGTCTTCCAAGGCAAAATCAACAAAAAAAGCCTTTTTGTTTCGGCGTACTGTAAAAAGATTACTCGAAAGACCAAAAAGGGTTCCCGAAGGAAAATTGCCTACGCAGTTAACGTAGACAAACAAAAAAAAAAGGGGAAAAAATAAACCCGAAATAAACTTTTGTCGTGATGCTCTTCTACGAAGACTAAAACTCCTGCGCAGACGGAGAAATTTATAAATCAAAGTCACCGACAAAAAAAATCACTGCAGATACAAAATAAAAAGTCTTACGACTCGGTAAATTAAAGGTATTCAACTGTAACCGCGCACAATTAAGGAAAAACTGTAAATAAGAGGCAATTAAGAATCCGTCTTGCGCAGCTCTTGGCAATTCGTCACATGTTTTTGACGTAGACAGTCGATTAAACGCACATAAGGTTCATCCAATAAGAACCTCGTAAAAAAACAAAAACTAATAAAAAATTACAAATCCACGAATAGAACTAAGAGGTCAAATCGATATTAATTAATAAAACAATTCCAAAGTTTCAAGCACAGCCGAGTGAAAACCTTTCACAAAATTTAAATATTTAAAAATGTGAAACATTGATCAAACGTGAAAACACGAAGTGTACAAAATTAAACAGAAATATTTGAAAAGAAAAAGAAAGAAAATAGAGTGTGGGTAAAAATAAAAAATAAAAAATAAAATTACTCGCAGATGTAAGAATATAAAATATTAATGGTGGAAAAATGACTTTGATAAGTTTCTCTCATACGTCATCAACAAGCGTGGTATAAAATGTTTGCTTTTAGCAGATGGGAAAAGAATGTTGAGGATTTAAAAAAATTGAATAGGAATGAAAATAAACTATCTTTTCAACTACCCTATAAAAAAGTAAGACATTTTGTTTTATTATACTGTACAGTTCTTTCTCTCAATGCAAAGTTATTAATATAAATGAAATTTCTCGGCGTAAAAACAAAAGCAAACATTGTATGATAAAATTGTGAATTTTTATATTTTTCACGATACAATACACAAATTTATTATTATATTTTCTTTTTCCCCAGTGAAAGTTTGGTACAAAGGGGTATAAAGAAAAGGAAGAAAAAAAGTTAAGATGTATTCTGGTTTCTTGTAAAAAGAAAATTTTACGAGAAGAATTTCCGGAGGATTTTCTAAGTTTGAAAAGGTTGGTTTCATTATGTTTTGCAACGGAGCAATAAAAAAAAAACTGAACGAGTTCCCGTGTGTTATTGGGAACTCTACAAGAAAGAAAAAAAAGATAAAAAATAAAAATTCTAGAGGAAAAAAAAATGTAAAAAATAAAAATAGCAAATACCAAACGTGAACCCACACGGAAATCATAGATCGTTGAATTCTTTTTATTTATTTTACCTTCGTTTAAATTTAACACAGGAAATTCCAAAAAGCGGAAAAAAAATCAATATTAGTTACATGATTGAATTACGTTAGCAAATTTATTCAATTTACCAGTTACATATTTTCTAACACAAAATCCAGAAATTTTCTTTTTTTTTGCAGTAGGTTTTCTGTTTTGTTTTTTTTTAACGATGAAAATAGTAACTCGATTTAAAGCTAATTTAAATCTATGTATATCATTTCCTAGCAAACACATAAAAGTTTCTTTCGGAGAACATGTTTGAAACATAATTCTTTAAAGTTTGTTTGTACTTGTCCTCCGTGAATTTCAACAGAACGTTTCCAAAGGCAGTTGTTTGTGCTTTCAACCCAAATGTTTACCATTTAGGATACAAACCACGAGAATTTACATAAATGATTAACGATAGGGTGAGTTTGGTAAGCACCAAGTACCTGGATGTAAAAAAATATGTCGTATTTACAAATTTCTACAACCTTTTAAAAATTAAAAAGGAGAAATTACTCGATTTTGACTTTACTCAACTGTTCAAATAACAAATTTCTTTTTCACCAATCGCTAAGATCTCGCTATCTGAAGCATTTCAGATATTTTAAGAATCTTCTCTCTCGGTTTACCCACTCGCTCTCCCCTTTCTTTTTCCACTCGGTCGATCTTCAGCCAATCGGAGAAACTCACAGTCTGAATGTCTGAAATAAATCAACCATTTGCTACTTAGTATTCCTATTCCCACTGCCGTTTCTCCATAATTAATCATGTCTTGCGTAAATATAGATAACGAGAAAAGGAATATTATTACATTTTTTTGCGGAAATATCATTAGTACTGTATATTAATGAACGCAGTCGAAATATGATCACTTTCAATCGGCGGAAACTTATGTTTAATATACTAAAAAAAAATCAATGTCGGGATGGAAAAACAGGAAAATTAACCGCTTTCTATTCTACAATTCTCGATCGTCATTTTAAAAGGAAAAGTTAAATAACGCGTGCTTTTGTAAATAACGATCGTCCGTTCTTTTCGCTTGAGATCAACTCGCGTAGATTTTTCTTTATCCTCACATCATTTATGTTAAGATTTAGCATATTTCTTATTTACGAAGTTTACAACTTCGCGACGACTATCTGATTTATAATCTGCTCCGAAAATAGCAGCAAAAATATGTTTTCAACATGCAAACCTGAAAACTGGAAAAATTATTCCAAAATAATTTTTCCTCAAATTCAGAGATAGAAAATAAATTATTTTTGTATCTGTGATGGAAGTGATGTACTGATTAATATATTTTAAAATTTTGTAATCAAAATATGTAAAAACCCTCAAGTGGACAATTTTCACGCAACAAATCACGAGGAGTGTTGAAAATGAAAATAAATTTGCATAATCAATCTATGTCCTTGTTCGAATTTGTCCAATTTTTTATTTATATTTATATTTTTATTTTATTAAAAGAAAAGTTATTTTCCTACAACAGATTTTTGGACGGAAACTACTTCATCACGCGTTATTTATGAGATTTGGTGCTTCATTTTCTGTGGTTACATCTAAGTACGAAACCATTTTACTGGCCATTCATCAATCTCTTTTAATGCAGCTGCTTTACAGCAGCTTTTATGAGCTTTAGCAATAATTTATCAATTACCCTACGCAATATTTATGAGCCAATTGTACGATGGAAGCTACACTTTTTTCTCCTTCAGTTTCCCAAACACAAACTATTTAAATTTTGTTGATGACTTTTTAAGTGTAGATTACTTTTAAATTTCCTCAAACTTTTCAGAAATTACGTAGAAAATTTGAATTGTGATAACGGGCAAATTACATTAAAATTTTAAATTATTTTTTCATATTACCATTTTACATTAACGCATTGCATTGAATATTTTAAAACTGCTTATAAACTAATAAATATTTAATGCAAGGAGCAAAGATTGCTAAAAATCTAAAACGGTTATTCAAGGCTTTAACGCCATCTGCAGACGATTTTAAATCAACTTTTGAATAAAATTTTAAGGTAATATACTTTTATCTAATTTACTCTGACATTTGTAATTGCATTAATTAATTTGACGTCAAACTTACTTTTTTTCCGCAGCAGTTCGTTGATGAAGTCAAATCCTCCTTTGCTCTCATGAACGGGAACGTAATTTTTCTTGATGTCAAAATTGATAACCTGAGCAGTATCAAAACTGGAATTTCGAGTTGACAATAAAACCCCTACAGGACCGCTTTGAATCCATCCACTGCAATAAATACCTTAAAGTAGTAAAACAAATTACCAATAATTAATTACGAACGATTAAAAACAAATATTTGCATTTTACTCGGTTACCTCTTCGATCTTTGACTCTGCTTATGTCATTATTTATTATTCCTCGTTTGTCATCAAATGGAATTAAAGGATCGATGGGAGTACCGAAGTAACCAGCACATCGTATAATCTGTTAAAGAAAAGAATTACGAGTAATTTTAAATACGTAAACAGACGCGAATTTTGTAAAATTTATTCACGCAACTACTTGTAATGCATTTGCGACTTGTACACATTTGCAAACGTCTTCAATTACTTTACTTTTGTGTTAATTACATGTTACAGTATAAATGAAATAAATAAAGTAAAGCTTACCATTTGACACGGGAGTAAATCATGTTGCCCCGTTGATCGTGCAATCGCGTCATTACCATCACCCTGAATTTAAATTCTCTGTATTAATAAAACAGTAATACCTCGTTGATGAATAATTTAATATTTTACATCAAGAGTATTAATTGCTAATTTCAAATCGAATGATTTATCTTGCGATATCACTTCTAGAGGACTGCGGAGATATTTCAGGTACCATTTTCTTGTTACATTTCTTTTCTCTTCTTTCTTCAACGCTGTGTCTGCTAATAATTGCATTAAACGTTTCTTTGGTCTAGGCAACTCTGTGTTTAAAATACAGTACCATTAGCAAATTAATGCATTAAAATAATATGTAGATTATAAATACCTGGAATCGTTGGCACTATGGTTTGGAAATCGTCCGCATTCAAAATCGGATCACAACCAGGTAATTCAATTATCTCTCGGACTTCAGCAATGGTAAACGCGCTTTGCATCGGTCCACGTCTTCCAATCATATGGACACATTTTATTCGACTTTTGGATAACGCTTCTAGAGCATGTGGCGTAATATCAGTGTTCTATGCAGGAAAAAATATTTAATTTTGAAGATTAACGTTTTGTATATTAAAACAAAAAATAGAAAATAAAAATTTACGCTTAAGTCGTCCACTTTCATTAGGAGTATTCGACTAACATCTATCGCTACGTTGCCATGTCCAATAACAGCAACTTCTTCAACATCCAAGTCCAACTTCAACTAGTGACATGTAATACGAATTAACAAATACTCTAAGTCTAACATACGGATTTATTAAAAACAAATCTCACGCCTGCGCCATTTTCGGTTCCATTGTACCAACCAACGATTTGTTGAGCAGATAACACATGTTCCTAACACAGAAATAAATTGATACTCCAATAACAAAATTTTTTGTTGGTTTTTTAACAATTTGTTTCAATTACCTCTCCCGGTATCCTCAATTTTCTATCGGCATCAGAACCATAAGCCTAAAGAATTTATTTTTGTAAATACGTTCCTTCAGTTTAAATTAACCTGAGAATTACCATAACGACAACATGATATGCTTTTTGAAGATCAGCGATTGAAATGTCCCGTCCAACGTTAACATTGCCAACAAAGCGAAATCTTTTATTTTCCGACATTGTAGTAAAAGATGTGATAACAGCCTACGCATAACAACAATTTTTAGTAACAATTTTTATTATGTTACCGTAAAGCCAAGAATACAATACCTTAACTTCGGGGTGATCGGGAGCAATGCCGTACCGCACCAAACCAAACGGCGTGGGAAGCTTTTCGAGCATGTCAATACGAACCGATTCATTAATCTAAAAATTAAAAATCATTACGAAAAGAAGGCGAATAGTTTTTATCGTTTACTTACACCGAGTAATTTTTGAGCAGTATAATAACCCGCAGGTCCACTCCCAACGATACATACTAAAGGAGTTTGGGTGGCAATTGATCGTAAATGGCGTATACTTTTTGTGACATGATATACTTTAGTAAACATTCCAAGTAAATGCGGTCTAAAATAGTAGTGGCATCGTGAGATAAACTTGTAATTAGCACAAAACGTAGCTGCCTAAAATACATACCGATGAAAATTACAATTAAGCCCAATATTATGTGTTGCGTGTAAGCACACGTTCAACAACTGCAATTGCATTTGTAGTTATTTATCCAGTGCACTACAGTACGAAGATGATTCAAAGATTACCCTAATCTTCTGTAATTTTTCACTACTAGTAGCTTTATTCTCACCGGCAGGAAATCTCATCACATGGCCAAGTGCAGGATTTGTTCTTTTAGCTTCAACAGTAGTAAATACAACCTTAGCGACATCTATTATCTAATTCTATAAGTATTATTATTTGACAGCACGCTGTGAGCGTACGCAATGCTTTTTTAAAAGGAAAAATAGGCGTACACACTGTTCCATGTATTTTCTTAATCTTTCTTAAGTACTTTGGTAGTTGTCAATAAAGCATAAGCGTAAGCAACGCATGAAAGAAAATGAAAAACCAACACTATTAATATCATTAATTATTGTAACATATGAGGAATTTTAGGTAAGTTATTTTCGCGTTAAATTACGGTTAAAAAGTAGTTTGTCTTGTATATTATTTTGCATGTACAACTTTTGAAAGAACTTTTTAGAACAATTACATAACATAATGCCTTTTTATATGATTAGTTTTCAACTGGGGGCGTAGCTCACATGGTAGAGCGCTCGCTTAGCATGCGAGAGGTACCGGGATCGATACCCGGCGCCTCCAACTTTTTCAATTTTTTTTTATTTTTAATTGTTTATATCATTTTATTTCTTAGCGCTAAAAAAAAAACAAAGTGTACGACATTCGATGTTATTTTAAGTCTAAGCAAAAAAAAATATTTAAAATTAAATATAAAACGATTTTTATTTACTTGCGATCAATACTTTTACACACATTTGTCCGTAATTGTTTGAAACATTATCTAAACTCACTTTTTAAGTACCACGTTCGAGTTTCTTTTGTAAAATCACATATCTGATATAACAAAGCTTTAAAGAGTGAAGATTTTTCGTTCGGTAATTTCTGCTTAAAGTGTTGCAGCAATTCCTGAGTAGTTGCTTGTCCATTTACTACCGATTGGAATGCAATAAAATTTCTTAAATCTACAAGCAATTCATCGTGTTCAGTAGTTAATTGTGGTAACGAGTTCGGTAACTCGTTGTCGCTCTGCGAATCATCATTATCAAACGGATTTCGTTCTTTTATCTTCGATAAAAGCTGTTGTGATGAGAGTATTTCGGAATTGGTGTTTGTAGCTGCCGTAAACATTTTTGTTTTCACATTGTAAGAGGCATCGGATGATTGTGATTGCTGTAAAAAAATTCAAATGATTCATCAGGATAATACTCATAAGTCTTACTTTTTAAACGTTATACCACGCATTTGTCTGCGCTGTTTTGATTTGTTGTTGAAGCGGACGTTGATGCTTGAGAAATGTTTACTAACTGTGAATTTTTCTTTTGTCCAAAACGAGGTCTGCAAATGAATCACAATTAAATGATTTTGCAGTTAATAAAATAAGGTATGTAAAACATACTTGACAATTTGTGGAGGCAAAGTTTCCTTCGATCCAGTCCAGTTTGGAATTCCTTGAGCAGCTTGAAAACAATATTTCCGAGACTGTTTCATTTTTCGGACTGAATCTTTCGCAACTCTTTCCGCTTCTCCTTCAACGATTGCATAGTCAGACTCAGGAGCCTCCATTATAACGTCGTGACGTAGAGCAGATTGTAAACCTAAAAAAAAGGTACGATGTTTAAATTAACGACAATCATTGAATAATAAGAATAATTCTTACCTGTCTTGGCAAAAAGTTTTTTCAAAACATAGTCATCATGCTTAGCACTTCGTTCTTTATCGTCTTCAGTGTTTGATTGGTAAACTTCTTGGCGCATCAAGTTATTAACTCTTTTTCCTTCGAAAACTAGAAATAAAATTTTGGTAGTTAGACTAGTATTCCATTAATTATTGTACAGCATTTGCAAATAACGTACGGGGTTCTTTCTTTTTATTTCTTCGACTACTCTTCTTTTTCCGGTTTTTAATTGTCTCTTTTTCGCGATCAAATTCTTTGTTTTTGAACGAATTGGCAATTTGTTGACTGAGTCTCCTTGCCAATTCTCGCATTTTTACGCACTTGTCTTCAGACAATTCGGAAGTTTCTTTCGCATCTAAAGCTGAATTAACTCCGTTTTCTACTTTCTCCTCCATAACTTGATTAGTTTGTTCGCTAGTAACTTCATTTTGTGTCGAGAGATTTTCCGCAACATTCACAATCGCTTGCGATTGGCATTCTTTGGTATCATTCGTTTCATTATCTTTGGATTTAACATCTAACTTTTCTGTTTCCGCAACTTTGATGTTTTTGTCTGACTTTTCCAAATCGACTGTTTTGATCTTCTTTTTGGAAGTAGATGATCTTTTTTTCCCAACAGGTGGTTTTATTTCTGATCCCGTTCCAGCAAATACTGCTAACGTCTCCGCACCTTCAGTTCCTTGTTCTTGAAGTGTAAACAACTCATACAATTCATTGTTCTTGAAAAACCGTCTTTGCCGAGGATCTTTTAGCACACGATTTGTTAAAAATTGCTTGAAAATTTGTCTGCGCGAAAGAAAAAAAAACATTTTGTTAAGAAATACATCAGATTACGGTCCACAATCTTTCCCCAATCCTTGAAAATTTACCTGTGATAGATCTTTTCTTCAATCGTTCCTGTCGTTAGCAATCTATAAATTGTAACATCTTTTTGTTGACCAATTCTCCAAACTCTTTCCTTCGCTTGTAAATCTGTGCTTGGATTCCAATCAGGGTCAAATATGACAACTCTGTCAGCCCCTGTCAAATTAATTCCCAAACCGCCTACTCGAGTGGTGAGAAGAAACACGAATATCGATGTATCCTACACGAGAAATAAATTTACAATGTAACGCTTTTCGGCCGTAATCTAAATAAATGAATCCTACATACCGAATTGAATTTATTTATAAGTGGCTGACGGGAACCAATTGAAGTTGTCCCATCCATTTTCACGTACGAGTAGTTACGAATTTTGACAAAATTTTCTAGTATACGTAACATCTACAAATGTAAGCATAATGTCAGAAGTTGTAAAAGTGCAGATTATTATTTTTGATAATTATTTACCTGCCGACTTTGTGAGAAAAGTAAAACCCTATGATTTTGTTGATGCCACATTTTTAAAATTGCTTCAATCACAACCATCTTTCCCGAATTTCTCCAGAAACCAAATCGTTCTTCTTCGGGCAAAGAATCCAAATCCACGTCTCCAAAATGTTTTGGTCCACCAGAATATAAATCGGGATGATTGCAGATTTTTCGAAGACTAACTAACCCTACGAAGACCTAAATTAGAACTATTAGTTTGCGTGGTCGAAATGTAAGAAAATTGTGATCTTACTTGTAATCTGCTATTCAAAATCGATTTTAATTCATCGGAATCTAAATATTCTTTATAACACCTCCGCTGCTCGTCAGTCAACTGGCAAAACAATACCTAAAAAATAATTGCAAAATGTTAATGTTGGTTTAAAAATTGCAATATGCAGTTGAAGCGCACTTGTTCATTCTTATTCGGAAGATTAAGATTCATCTTCACATCAGATTTCATTCGTCTCAGTAAATACGGATTAATAGTGTCGCGTAAAACTGTAGCACATTTGTAAGCAACACGAATCTATAAATGAAATTAAAAAAAAAAAATAATGTTAAAATAATTTAGAATTTCGTAAATACAGTGAGTTAAAGGTACCTGAATTTGAGATGCGTTGGCATAACCTCCTAGTGTAATAGGCACTGAGAATTGTTCCATAAACACAGGCAATGTGCCTAACTTTCCTGGAAAAATGAAATCGAATAGTGACCAAAGTTCTTTCAGATTATTTTGCAATGGTGAGCCTGACAAAATTATTCGATGAGACGTTGAGAACTGAAATTACAAAATTTCTGTAAAAAAATGAATCACAAACTAATTGCTACACGTACTTGTTTACACGCTAAAGTGATTTGTGCATCTGGATTTCTAATTTTGTGACCTTCATCAAGTATAATATAGTGCCAATCGTAACGCAGTAATAAATTTTGGTGGATATTAACACCATTGTACGATGTAACTAAAATTCCCTGATGTTCCGTGACGTGCCTAATAAGTGACTCCTAACATAAAGCAGTATTTTGTTAATTTACTTACCGGTATTTCAAAATTTAAACTTCAGATGTTGTCATTACTTTAGTTCCGGAATAAGATCCAGATTCGTGAAGAACGGAAACCCTAAATAACGGCCACCACGTGTGGAATTCTTTTACCCATTGTTGTATTATGGTCGTGGGAGCAACGATCAACACTGGTCCTAAGCCACGAAATCTGATTCAAAAAGTATTGTAATTTAAAATTAACTGCACAAAGCTACATTGAAAAAAAAAATGTTTACTTGTCTCCACGAGTGATTAATTTGCTGTGCGATAATCCAGCGAGGAATGTAATAATTTGGATAGTTTTTCCCAATCCCATCTCATCTCCAACAATTCCACCGCACTGTTGACAATGTAATTCCCAGAGCCACTGAACGCAAGTTTGTTGATATCTGAATTTTGACAACTGATTGTAACTATTTACGCAATAATAAATTTTATCTTTAGATACCTGTAAAGTTTGTTCCAAATCTCAGAAGGAATTTTAAAACTGTCTCCTAAATCCTGACATTCTTCCACTTCATCATCTACATCTTCACCAGCTAAAATGCGCTCGTGCTTTATTTTTAATTTTTCTCTCCGCCATTTACGTATTCTTGTTATGTAATCAGCTTCATTCCCGTCATCAGTACAACGATTTTTTTTGGAAGTTTTCTTGTCTTCTAATTCTTCAGAATCGTCATCTTCGCTATGCGAAGGATCCTTGGTCAAAACTTTGGATTTAATTTTTTTGGTTCGTTTGCCTGAGAACAACATACAGCATTAAGTTTCAATTTTAAACGACTAAAATGTTAATTTAAAAATATTTACTCTTTTCATTTCCGTCAGAATTACTCTCGTCATTAGAAGGAAGGTATTCGGAATCAGACGAATTTTTTGCAACATTCTCTTCAAGGTCAATTGCATTTTCACTTTCTTTCCAAGAATAAATCTTTTTATTCCTTAATAATTTATCTCCTTGCGTTAATGTGCCCAATTTTTCTTTTTTCTCTTTAATTATCTTTTTCTTAGGTGCCCACAACTTCAGTGATTTCAATGAAGTTGGTTCTGTCGCAGAAGGAGATTTAACATCAGTCTTAATTTTTTTGGGTTTAGCTTGTTCAGAGTCAGTCGATTCTTTTCTCTTCTTGTTGAGTTTTTGATCATGCAATTTTTCTTGGCTCAGTAAATATTTTTCAAAGTCCGTCAAACCAGCTGATGGAATTATATTAGGCGCCTTTTCCGATCCGATCATAGTTCCAAATGGTGTCATTTGTCCTGTCCGTATTAATTCTTCCTGTTTTGACTCTTTTTGTCTCTGTCCGAAAACATTTTCCAACTGACAAAGACTTTCTGATTCCAATTCTCCATCATCTGATCAAGGAAAAAGAAATAAATAGTAGAATTAAAAACAAATCAAATTTAAAAATTTTTTTAAATTTTTTTAAATTATTATCACCATCATCACAATTATGGCACTCAGGTAAATCCATTGGTCCGTCAATTCGTGAAAGCAAAGTTTTTTGTTTAGCTAACAACCTCTTCATTTGCTTTTGCTAAACACAACATTTTTTCCCATTAGAACCAGTGCAAATCTTTACATAATATTAATCAAGTATACTTTATTGTCCTTTTCGCGTTTAATCGACTCAATTTTTCTTCTCGTTTCTTTGGTCCAAGTTGAGTTATCAGTCGACGGCATCGCTAATGCTTTTTCTATATAATTAAGTCTCTGCTTCACTGACCTATAAGACAATATACATTACAAATAATTAAATTCTTACTAAAACACACTACGCAATAATTGTCTTTTTACCTAATCTCACTCTGTACGCTAGTTAGGTCTACTTTTGCCACAGCCGCCTGCCTCTCTTTATCTTGTTGATCCACTTGCTTCATTATTCCTTCCTCCAATTCCAATTGATTATACACACTAACACCACATAGATTTTGTAGTTCCATTTCCTGATCTTGAACTGGAACTGAAGGAATACTCGTATTATCAATAATAAATTTCTTCATCACATCTTCAATTTGATTTTGGAAAGAAACAATTCCTCCCTCCGGTTCTGTAGACGGTCCAGGCATAGAAAGATCATATTCTTGAGCCATGCTCGCGAAAGCGGTTCCTAAATCTTGAGCCATGATTTAAGATGAGACTTCGTAATCAAATTATGAAGAAATCCTTGACAAATCCGTCACGTAAATTATAAGGGTGGGCTACATTACAAATCCGGCGAGTTTAGGATTACCAGCGACAGCCGAACGAAGTCACGTAAAATCGATTCACAGTAATAGCTGTGAAATTTATTTAATTTGTAGTCATTTCAGTTATAACTTATCTCAACACTTATACCTGCATGCACTGTGTATTAAAAGGAAAACACATTGCACCCATGATTGCACCGTAGTTTCACCAGGTGTTCGCAGACTCGAAAACCCGAAAATGCGGAACGGAAAAAATGAGAGAATTATAGTTTGTTTGATTTTTATACCAAAAGATAAGAGTAAATTACATGAAAAATAAATAAAAAATTTGATTTGTCAAATTGTATCTACTATATTATTATCAATTTAAACAATTTCGCTTCATGTAATATTCCGTTCCGATTTTAGTAAAGCGGCGCTGAAGGTCGGTAACCACAACCACGGTTTGTTTAGATGCGAGGATAAAAAGCTACCAATCGGAAAATTTACAATCTACATTCATTGGAATACGTTCATCGTTTGATTGAGTGATATCAGCGTTAAGATTAGCAACGTTAGCAATGCCCGTTTCTGGTAAGTGTGGTTACTTGCCACATGTTCGAATAGTATTAACAGTGTAAAAATATTGATACGCAGAAGAATCTCGCACCGAAAATCAAAATTACGCACAATGTTATCGAAATTTAAAGAGGAAACTGAAATTTTTGATTTACGTAAGTTACACGTCGTCGTTTGTTAATTGTGCTATTTAATTTGAATTGTATACGTTTCAGGAAAATGAATGTTTTCAAGACGAACTGCGAAAGGCGCAGAGGAAACTACTTAAAGTCAGCAGGGACAAAAGGTTTTCATTAAACTGAACTCCTGCTTTGAAACTTGTAAATAGCAATAAATTTCCGTTACAGTTTCCTCTTGGACCGTTTGCTTCAGTATGAGCGAGTGGAAGAATCATCCAGCGATTCGGATGCTACCGTATCCAGTGATAGTGATGTTGAAATTCACAAATCAGAAGGACAACCATTGAAAAAGTAAATTTAATTTGGCGATATTCTATTTTGAAAAGGAGGATCTAACTTTTTTCCAATTTCTTAATAGGAAGAAAATGGTAAGTTTGTCTTGTAATTATATATCGTAGGCCAAATGTCTGACTAAGCTGTGTTATAAAAGATGCCGCAAGGTACGTCTGGAGAAACGGCAATTGCAAAACGAAAGAAAACTGCTCCTAAAATCACAAAACATGGTGAAAAATATATACTAAGTATTTATATATTATAAAAACAACGTTTTAAATGTTTGCATTATAATTTCAGCTAAGGGAGTGAATCATCCTCCACCTGAATCAACAGCTGTTGTTCACGGAGATGGACACATGACGTCAGAAGAAATCGAGCGACATTTGGAGTCTCGTCAGTCACTGCTGGATTTACTTCCAGAAAGAGCACCTCTTACGGTACCGACTGAAATGTTCAGCAATGACCCTTCGAGTCTCGATAGGTAGATACGGATAATCAGTATAAATTCTGATTTTTGTTTTTAAATTAATGATTTAATTTTGTTTTTTTGGATTTAGTGAAGCTAATGATGTTACTGGAGGAGATTCGTCTCCGAGTAACATTGGAGATGCATTTGGCGACGATGACAGCCTTGTGATTGACTTGGCGGATTAAAGTTGTTTAATGAGGTTACGAGATTGTATATGAAAACCAAGATAAGGCTTGTTTTCGTATAGAGGTTGGATGTTAGGTGTTGTACCCGGGGAAAAAAAAATTTTTCTGTAAAGTACCGCTGGTACCGTGCATAAAATGCTGATTTAAATTTTGCTTTGAATTTGTACTTTTTTTCGTAATTTACTGAATGTACACAAATTTATTTCTTACTATAAAGGAAATTTAAAATCGTAAATGTGTTTTGTTTATACATGTATTCAATTAAAATAAAACAAAAAAAAATAAATGAAGCAAATTCTGTTCTTTTTTCTCACTATGGAGCATCTACCTAGCGGCGTTTCTTTCTAACGAGAGAAATAATCTCAGTGTATTTTTGTCAGCGTTTTGTCGGAAGAACTAATCGTTGCATGTTTATTTCATCACCACTCGTAAGCTAGCATTTATTACAAATAATTTAAAAATTAGCTCGTTTTAATATAAAATTTCACAAAATGTTGATTACACACTTAAAATTGTGTGCTCCGATTACAAATAGCGTAATGTCAATTACACGGACAATGTGCTTACATCAAATTAGACATAATCCAGTTCTTAAATTTAATCAAAAACAGCCGACGACTTTAGTATTTAAATGTTTAAAACATACACGAAGCCAAGATTTCAAAACAAAAACAACTCTATTATACATGTCTGCTGTAGCTGTTACGATAGTTGGTTTCAGTTACGCCGCAGTTCCCATGTATAGAATATTTTGCCAGGTAGGTAAGTTAAATTTCACTTTTGCAATACAAAATTAATTAATTAATTACTCGTAATTTTTTTAATTAAGTCCACTAGTTACGGCGGTGAAGTTGGCACTCACGACAGTAGCAAAATGGAAACGATGAAACGAATCGCAAATCGTAGGATACGAATCCATTTCAATGCTGACACATCCTCGAACATGCAATGGAAATTCAGACCCCAGCAGACTGAAATTATAGTAACAATTTTCTTCGTTATTTATTACTAAATATTGTACGTTTTGGTAATAATTTTATTCTTCGTTTTTAAAGATAGCACCAGGCGAAACTGCGTTGGCTTTTTACACAGCAACTAATACAACAGATGAACCTGTAATTGGAATTTCTACGTACAACGTGATTCCTTTTGAAGCTGGGCAATATTTTAACAAAATTCAAGTAAGAAAAATTAGATATTATAATAGTACTGTACTTATTAATTTAAAAATTAACGTCTGTTTATTTAGTGTTTCTGTTTCGAGGAGCAAAGACTAAATCCGCACGAACAAGTTGACATGCCAGTTTTCTTTTACATTGATCCAGAATTTGCTGAAGATCCAAAAATGGAAAACGTTAATTTAATAACATTATCTTATACATTTTTTGAAGCTAGGGAAGGATTAAAACTTCCAATACCTATGTATCACAAATAGACAGAAAATATACATTAAACTATATTTAGCTGAATCAGTGCACTTGTTTAATCAGGTGATAATTTAGACTACATTCGAGTACTTTATAACACGAAAACGTTAAAATTTTTAAAGATTTTTTTCAGGTTAACTATTTTAACAAAAAACGATGTTCACGTTGTATGGAAAGCTTTTTCGTAATCCGAGGCATTGTTCTCGATCGATGAAAAGCGAATTTGCTTTGCATCGTAAATCTTCCTCCAGTTTGGCTCTCGTTCGAACTAACGACTGCAAAGCTTCTTCACTTTCTTGTTGTTTTCTTTGAAGGCGATCGGTATCGCTCTGAATGTCATTCACTTCTTTAACCAATCTATACCACAAATAAATTATAGTTGAATTTTTAAAATTAACTTCAATTGACCTGAAATTAAGAATTTTTACCGTTCGTGCGCTGCATCTTTACACAATTCGGCATTTGGACGGTGAGTTCTCACTTCTAACCGCGTCTGCGCAACCTGGAGTGGTTGCGTTTTATCGCACACAGCCCGCATAAGCAACGCGATGTGTTTTTTCAAATCGTTAATCTCCATATTCACCTGAAAATTATAATTTAGTACAAGTATATTTAAAAGATTTTTTTTAAACAAATTACGGAGTAAATATTTTAATTACCCTGGATAAATGCATGTTTAATTTGTCCCGAGCGATGGTTAATTCTTTTACTCTCTGCTGTAAAGAGCTGTTTGTATTATTCCAAGCCACCCACATGTCATGAGCCGCGGTGTTAATCAAAGTATCAGCATCTGCTTTCAACCGAGCGGTCAAAATTCGAAAATTTTGAGATGTAACCATATTTTCGTTTGATGTTGTGGGATAAGTTTCGGGTGTAGAAACGCTACAAAAAAATAATTAGAATAATTAAATTGGTGAAATATCGATTTTTAAAAGTTACTTTTGTTCGATGCGTTCTATTCCGCGATAATACGCTATTCCTGGAGAATTTTTGTTCAGTTGATGACAGATTCCGTCTAAATCCAGAGCAGCCAATTTTCGACTCAGATCCTTATCCATTGCGTGCTGCGTCAGTCTCATTTGTCTATTTTTAAAAATTATTAAAATTTATCCACAAGAATTTAATAAAAATAATTTCTCACCCATATTGGACATTAATTTTGTCCAACATTGACGTCATTTTAGATTGCATCTCGTTGATTAAGTTGATTTCCTGAAATATAATTCTCATAAATTAATTAACAAAAAAATTCCTTTCATTATTTCTTACTTTCATTAGAGCTCCTTCGGGCTCATCGTGGACCAAATCAATCCCTCGACGCTTTTCACGGTGCAATACGCATTCCTGCGCAATGTGCATTGGCTTCCGAGTTTCTGCTAATGCGCGTTCCAGCTGACGATGCACGTCCTTCAAAATCGCGCTCTGCTGATCGAGTCTTTCTAATTCGCTTCGAACTTCTTGCGACCAAAATGAAACATCATTCATTCGTTCACCAATTCGTCGGCCCGACTCCAAGTTACCAACGCGAGCCTGATCATTCGTTTGCCTAAATTTATAAAATAATTCACATTAAATAAAATTTTGTGTCAAATAATTACAACGTCATCATTACCTAACAAGATGAAAGGCTTCAGTTCTTAATCGTTCCGATATGTTACGTGCATTTTCAGCCGTAAGCCATTGTTCTTGCATATTATCAGACCATTCTAAAGGAGTATATCGCGTCAAGGTTGGTAAAAACGGTAACGTATCCGGGGTTCGGTAAGCCAGGTAATCAGGATCTCGCTGCATTTGTTCGTAACAAGGTGTTGTCCCAGTATACGGACTCGCTCTTTGCAGTGGCTCGACTCGTTGCGATGGTTTGCATAACGCCAAAGCATTTGAAGGACTTGAATCAACGCAGGTGTCCATTGCGTAAGGGTATCGACGTCTGCACATTTGAGGAAGAAAATACGCCATTAATTTGTGAGATTTTTGAACACAGCTTAATGTCGGTGATTCTACATTTTTGTAACTGTGGGAGGGTAACGATTTGGAAGGTTCATTTTGTAGTAAAGGCAGGTTGGGAGAAATATTTTTGTCCGTGAATTTAGGTCAGCCGAGAATTGATTAATTTTGTTTTTGTTGTTAGTGGTCGGGTGAAAGCGGATTTGGTCCTGCGCTTAATTATTGCTGGTTTTGTTACCTGAAGTTTCAGATTTGAATGTGAATAATTTAGTTTGATATTTTTGGCTCGGTTTCCTGCATTTTTTTCTCCAAAATAAACGATGATCGGAAATTAAAATATTTTAACCGTGCAGCAATTGCACACGATTCTGCGGAATAAAAATTAATTATTAATAAATGCTGTATTCTAAATAATTACACGAACATTTAGGGCATTATAGTCAATATCTAATAAAAAAAACAGTTACGATTACCATTTAATGAAATAAATTTACCTGTGTTTAGACTTTAGACTAAAATTGCTTCAACTCTAAACCCCGCAGACGACATGACATACAGCTTTTAATAAACATAACACGCATATCATATTAAGCAAAAACTTTCAATTTTTGAAGAAATTAAAAGACAAAAGTGTTGATTAATCGTCTGTCACGGTTACGAAGGTGAAGCAAGAGAAGAAATTTGTATTCCCCGCGTCGCTCTGGCGACCATGTCATCATCCTAGCGCGTGCTTCCCCTAACGACGATTTTGAACATTAAACTTAACTAATGGCTGACCTTGTCGCGCCTGTACCTGAGCGTGAGTTAAGAATTTTACGCAGAGACTTAATCACCGGTAATAAATATTCTTTTTTGGGTTTAGATTGCCCGGGAACTCAAAGTGAAGATGCTGGAAAGGCTTCGACTTGTCAAGGATGCCCCAATCAATCGATATGTGCTTCCGGGGTAACTAAGGGACCAGATCCAGGTTAACATTATTTAATTGTCAACATATCTGCTTTCATTCTAAAGTGACGATATATTTTGGTCTTTTATTAACAGACATATCCGTAATAGCTGACAAATTGGCTAATGTTAAATACAAAATATTAGTAGTGTCTGGCAAAGGAGGAGTAGGTAAAAGTACCTTCACGTCTGTTTTGGCGAGGGGTCTGGCTATAGATGAAAATATAAATGTAATTATTTAGATTGACAGTTGTGTTGATGTGAGTCTGAATGTTATAAAATGTTTTAGGTCGGCGTTTTGGATATCGATGTTTGCGGCCCGTCAATTCCTTTAATATTAGGGATCGAAGGTGAACAAGTTCATCAAAGTGGATCAGGATGGTCTCCCATTGTGAGCTTATAAAAGAATATTTAATAATTTTATGAAGAATTAATTTATTTCGTGTATTTGTAATAGTACGCTGATGACAATTTATGCGCGATGTCGATTGGATTTTTGCTCGGTAGTGCAGAAGATGCTGTTATCTGGAGAGGACCGAAGAAAAATGGTTATTGAATTAATTATCGTATTAATCTGATAATTCATACATTTAAAATGTTTGTGTTCTTAGGTATAATTAAGCAGTTCCTAAGAGATGTTGACTGGGGAAGTTTAGATTATTTAGTCGTGGATACTCCACCTGGAACATCCGACGAACATTTATCAATTGTTCAATATTTAAAACAAGCTAAAATCGACGGTGTCGTTGTTGTCACTACACCTCAAGTAAGATTATTTAAAAAAAGATTTCATATAAAACAGTAGAGAAATTTAGACTAACAATTTGTTATTTATTTCGTGTTTAGGAAGTTTCTCTTTTAGATGTACGAAAAGAAATTGATTTTTGCCGTAAGGTTGGAGTTCCTATTATCGGAGTTGTTGAAAATATGAGTGGATTTGTTTGTCCAAATTGCAAAGTTCGTAAATTCGTCAATTGAATTTTAAATTATTTTTTGTGACAATATATTTTAATCGCAGACCGAGAGTGAAATTTTTCCTCCAACGACAGGAGGTGCGAAAAAAATGTGCGACGATTTGGGAGTTCTGTTTTTAGGAAAAGTGCCTTTGGATCCAAGAATTGGTAAAACGAATTTGATAATTAAAATTTGTTATTAACGCAATGTAAATTTTTAGGTATGAGTTGCGACAAAGGAAATAATTTTCTAACCGAGTTTAGCGATTCGCCCGCAGCTGAGTCTTATAAATTTGTTATCAAACGTGAGCACAAAATATCACAAGTTACCCAAAATGTTATAATTTACATACTTTATTCTCTTACAGAAATCATTGACTACTGCGAACAGAATAATTTATCTTCAAACTTGAATTCGTGATCTATTTTCCAAAATAAACTTTTCAATTTGTTATTCTAATTTTAGTTACTTCGTGATGTAAGTCGTTATTCCAGTCTTAGCAAATAATATCTTATAAAACATTTTGTAAATAAAAATTATTCTTCCAAAAGTTAATTCCTAAATAATTAAATACAGCCTAAAATATTTTATCACGATAGCGAATTCAACCGAGCAAACGCGTTCTAATTTCCATTTCCAAAAAAGCTTTCAACGCCGGATCGTCGATTGCTTCGATTGATTTTAAAGCTTCTGCTCCTCCATCTTTATAATACTCCAACATTTCTTCGGCGTATGCTATCCAAACGCAGTTATCACAACTTTTTTGGCAACATTCTGTAGGGGGTTCTGGAGGTCCTTTTTTATTCTTTTTTTGAGTTTTCATTGATAGGATTGGTGGTGGTGCGAATGGTGAAGAAAGCACTTGAGAAGGGATACGCGGCCGTCTGCTATATGCACGCGATAAATTTTTCTGTAATTAAATTCAAAGTTATATAAATGAAGATGATGTCATCAGAAAATTCAAAATAAATGAGAACTGGTAAACTATTTTACTTACAAGATTCGTTAAAACAGTGCATTCTGTGACTCGGGAGAGGATTTTGAGAGTCTGCATTAGCGGCAGTTGCCGCGTTGACAAGTAAACTTGAAATTTTGTTCAGGCCAAAACGAAGAACCGAAATCCGGCCGAAAAAATGAATGGCGGTGCCAAAGTGATGTCGTCGATCAAAATTTAGTTCGCATTAATTTCTTTAGTAATGACATAATCAACTTTGGTTGATTAAATTATGTCAGATGATCAGGTTTTTAAAAATTTATCGAGTATGGAATGATGAGAGTTGTAACGAAAAATTAAAATTGGTTATCTCCGTCTGGAAAGCGGATGTTGCGAAAAAGTGACGTAGTGATAAATACTACTCACTAACCCTAACCTAAAAATTACCCGCTGAACACGCGTGCAAGCATGGGTCGGAAAATTCCTTCGTCTAAAAAACACAAGAAGACAAAATCCGTAGATCCATTTTATACTGGAGAACGGAAGAAATTGCTCGAAAAGTAAGAATTACCATAGAACGTTCAATTTGTGGATCATGATGTGTAACGTTTCTCTACGTAAAAATTTAGATGTATCGGCATAACCAATCGTCCACCTGCAAACGCCGACATTCAAGAAATTCCGCGAAAATTAGTGGAGTTAATGAATCTAAAGAAGCAAGCAAAAACAAGAAAATTAAAGGTGTCGGTGTCAACGTATAAAAAGCATAAGAAACAGAAGTTGATGAGTAAGTTACTATTAACACAATCGCGAATTTTCAATTATAACATACTGTAATAAATAAACGGAAATGTTACCAGAATTAGAAATCGACAACGATGATTTCGGTTCAATGCAGCCGGGGATGAATAACCCTTTGAAACCTGTACCGGAGATGAAGAGAAGACCAGGCGAATCTGATATAATGTTTGTTCAACGTGTTTCGAGAATTGCTAGGGTGAATTATTGGTTATTTTGTGCTGTATTTGGCGATTTAATCACGTATTTAATCTGAAGTTCTCCGTTGATTGTGATTAAATTATTTAGGGTATTATTGAAAAATCAAAATTAGAAGAGAAATTAGACGTGGATATCGTTGAACAACCATCGGGAACGGTTGAAATTCAGAAGCGAACGAAACTCGAATTTGATGAGGATGGGAAATTGGAAGACGACAAGAGAAATAAGCTCAAAAAAACATCAAAGTATGCTTTATTATATTGAATGCGTGAGAAGAAAAAAGTATTTAAAGTTTGAGTTTGTTTAGTAAAAAAGAAAAACGGCGAATTAAAGAAAAAGAGAAGAAAGAAAAGAAAAAAGAAGATCATTTACTCGATGAGTTCGAAACTCCAAAAGGTAATTTAAATTATTTCTCGGTTCGTGACGTGTTTTTTTTTTTTTTTTTTTAATTTGTTTAACCTTTTTTTTTGTTTTAAATAGATTTTGTTCGGTTTGGCGAAGTTGCATCAGAGCCACCTAATCTACAATTTAAGAAAACACGGAATAAGGAAAGTACAAAATCGCTGATTTTAGAAAAGATGTTTAAAACGAATACAAATGGAAATAGTGAAAATCAAGCTACACAATCTAAAAAAAGGAAATTAGTAGATTCAATAGAAAAATTAAAATTAGAAAAAGAAAGACAATTTGTTATATCAGAGTACAGAAAGTTAAAGAAAACTAAAAAACAGTAAGTAAACTGTAATTTTCGAAGTAATTGTTTGAAAAGCCAATTGTAGATTTGTCTTTTGTACATTGAAAATTTTATTTGTGAAGACGAGAAATTATGGTAACATTTAAAATTTAGTTGAGAAAGTAATTTATTATTATTATATAAATTACACTAAATAAGAATTTTACCAATTTCATATCGCAACTTTTTTCTTACAAACACAGAACTTATGCAAATTTACGTTAGTACTACACGCAATTGGATTAGTTCCAATTACATTGATACGGCTTACGTCAGCAGTTACATCAAAAGTATGTGTAACTTCAGAATACCTCAACGTACCTTCTATTAAAGCATCTCCTGGCGTAGTTTTTACGACTAATATATAATCAATTATCCCAATGGTTGGTTCTCCGTAAAATTGGTTCCTTCCCAAAACATCATCCGAACTCTTTTCGTACCGAAGAATATTGTCGTTAGTGACGCTAACTCGTGCGTCCAATATTTCTGCCAGTTTTAATTGACTACAATTAATTTCTGACGTTAACAATTTATTCAAATCTGATATCAGATGATTCGCTGCTAATATGACAATCGTCTCGTTGACTGCGATGATTTTACTGACTCGACACGTACACCAATGAGGTCGGATTCCCGCATCTTTGCAACTGCGTTCGGGATAAATTTCCGAAAAAAGGCTGATGCCTCTATTACTGGAATTGAATTTCCGTATTTTCCCAGTAAAATTAATCAAATCTTGTAGAGTTTCGTAAATATCAAACGGCGTTGTAAGACGACGTTCGTTTACGCGTAGATTTTTCCACATTTCTGGGTATTTATTTTCAAACCAAGGTGGGAGCATTAGGAAGAAAAACGGCAATCTTTCTTCTAATTTACCGATGTACGTCTTGCGGAAATCACCAAAACGAAGACCGTGATCGCTTAGGAAAATGAGAACGGTGTCATTTATAAATCCAGAATCGTAGAATTTTTTAAAAAATCTGTAAAAAATATCGTCCGCGTATCCAGGCCTGTTTATGCCACTGTGAGTTAGTTGACTGTTGAAAAGAAAAGCGAAACGGGGTCTATCTCGAAAAGTTTCCAAATATTTTAAAAGCCAGTCGAGATAAAATGTATAAGCAGTTTGATTATACAGGCAGTTAGCTCTGCAAGCTTTTACCATCGATGATTTTTCCATTGCTACGTTTAACGGTCGATAGTAATAATCCGTCGGTGGGTAGAAGAAACCAGCTTTTAAGTAATTAAATGGCGTAATTTCGGTAGTATCTTCGGAATAAAATGTCCTGTATCCTCGTTGCTTGAAATCTTTCCATACTAAATTGAGGTAATCTAAAGAATGTTCACTAAAACTATCGTTCCAACATTCTTCAACATCTAAACCAGACAGCATTGGCACAATATTGGGAAATGTGTTGTCACCGACTTTGTTGTATCCGTGTAAATCAATGGGGTTGAAGTTTTTGATTAAAAATTCACGAGTTTTGGTCATGTGACGAAGCATGTTCAATCGCGACACAGAATCAATTCCAGTGATAACCACGTTTAATCGTTCAATGATGGTGTTGTTGGTTTCCTTCATCCATTGATTATATTTAAGCGTACATTCGGTCTCGACTTTTTTCTTTACCTGAAGAGTAACATCTTATCAAGACTAAATGAATTGTACTTAATGCTATATTTTATATATTTACTGGAGTGAATGCAAAGAAATCCTGGAAGCAAATGCTTTTATTTTTGCCGTGCACGCATTGTACACGAACAAAATCAGTGAAGATTTCCACCGAGTCAGAAAATCGTTGTTTTTTACTGTCAATTCCAAACCTGCCAAAATTTAAATTCGCATTTTAAATTGTTACGTATTATCGTATGCACATTTTAATTTGTATTTCTTACCAATTGTCGCTAACTCCTTCTCCCGTCCTCCAGATCTTTTTGTAAAAACAAGAGACATTGCCACTGTAGACACCCACCATAACCGAATTGTTGATCAACAGATGCGTTCTGTTAGCCGTTACCACTCTAGGTGATGCTGGGCAAACCCAATTTCCCACTTTGATAAAAAAATGTTTTACTGACGGATCAAATTGATCGAACCATGGAATTCTGCAACCTGGTGTATCCACCTAAATAAATGACATTTTATTTATAAATACAACTAAAATTAATCGCAATCGACAATTTGGTGGAGTGAAAAAGTATATAATAAAATATTAACCACATATTCTTACTTCAAACACCGCTTCCTCAATATTAGGCTTTGGATGTTGATTTCGAAATAAATACAGATACCCTTCAGTCGTAACTTGTTGACGCGAAGTAATTGCAAGTTTTGCCATTAGGTACTCTTTGGGCAATTTGTACACTTGGTTGTATATAATGTAACACAGCAAGAGTCCAATGATATTAAGCAAGAATATTATTCTTTTTAAATTTGCCATCGCTATTTTACATCAAGAACAATAAGATAATCACTTATTGACGTTTTCGTTAGGACTTAAATGTCACGCTGCGATTGTTATGATTGTTTCTTTAAAATTCGTCAGTGTACATCATGTTTCATTAAAGCTTAGTTTTATTCAATTTCAATGAAATAATTTCATTTACACAAAAAAAGTTTTATTGCATTGAATGCGTAAGATTAAAAAGAAAAAAATGTTTAAAGTTTGAGTTTGTTGAGTAAAAAAAAAAAAAAGGCGAATTAATGAAAGGGAAAAGAAGATCATTTACTCGTTGAGTTTGCAACTCCAAAAGGTAATTTAAATTATTTCACGGTTAGTGATGTTTTTTTTTTTTTTTGTAATTTTTTTTTTGCTTAAAACAGACTTTGTTCGGATTGGCGAAGTTGGTTCAGAGCCATCTAATCTACAGTTTACGAAATCGCGGAATAAGGGAAATACGGTAAGCCAATTGTACATTTGTATTTTGCACATTGAAAGTTTCATTTGGTAGCATTTAAAATTTAGTTGAAAAAACAATCTATTGTTATTATATTTCGTACACTAAATAAGTAAGAACTTTACCTATTTCATGTAAATGAAATATTTAAAGCGCAACTCTTTTCTTACAAACACAGAACTTATGCAAATTTACTTTAGTAGTACACTCTGTTGGATTTGTTCCAATTGCATTGATACGGCTTAAATCAGCAGTTAAATCAAAAGTCTGTGTAAATTCAGAGTACCTCACCGTACCTTCTATTAATGCATCTCCTGGCGTAGTTCTTACGATTAATATGTAGTCAATTATGCCAGTGGTTCTTTGGCCGTCATTAGAACTCGTTTCGTAGCGAAGAACTTTGTCGCTGGTAACGCTAACTCGTGCATCCAATATTTCTGCCAGTTTTAATTGACTACAATTAATTTCTGAGGCTAATAACTTATTCAAATCTGATACCAGATGATTCGCTGCTAATGTGACAATCGTGTCGTTGACTGCGATGATTTTACTGACTCGACACGTGCACCAATGAGGTCGAATTCCCGCATCTTTGCAAGTGCGTTCGGGGTAAATTTCCGAAAAAAGGCTGATGCCTCTATTAGTGGAACTGAATTTCCGTATTTTACCAGTAAAATTAATCAAATCTTGTAGAGTTTCGTAAATATCAAACGGCGTTGTAAGACGACGTTCGTTTACGCGTAGATTTTTCCACATTTCTGGGTATTTATTTTCAAACCAATGTGGGAGCATTAAGTAGAGAAACGGCAATCTTTCTTCTAATTTACCGATGAGCGTCTTTCGGATGTCACCATACCGAATTCCGTGATCGCTTAGGAAAATGAGAACGGTGTCATTAATAAATCCAAAATCGTAGAATTTTTTAAAAAATTGGTAAAAGATATCGTCCGCGTATCCAGGACCGTTTATGCCGCCGTCATGAGTTAGTAAACTGTTGAAAAGAAAGGCGAAATGGGGTCTATCGCGAAAGGTTTCTAAGTATTTTAAAAGCCAGTCGAGATAAAATGCGTATTCAGTTTGATTGTAGAGGCAGTTAGCTCTGCAAGCTTTTATCATCGATGATTTTCCCATTGCTACGTTTAACGGTCGATAGTAATAATCAGTCGGTTGGTAGAAGAAACCACCTTTTAAGTGATTAAATGGAGTGATAACGGTGGTGTCTTCGGAATAAAATGTCCTGTATCCTCGTTGCTTGAAATCTTTCCATATTAAATTGAGGTAATCTAAAGAATGTTGTCTAAAACTTTCGTTCCAACATTCTTTAACATCTAAACCAGACAGCAATGGCACAATATTGAGAAATGTGTTGTCACCGACTTTGTTGTATCCGTGTAAATCAATGGCGTTGAAGTTTTTGATTAAAAGTTCACGAGTTTTGGTCATGTGACGAAGCATATTCAGTCGCGACACAGAATCTATTCCGGTGATAACCACGTTTAATCGTTCCGTGACGGTGTTGTTAGTTTCCTTCATCCATTGATTATATTTAAGCGTACATTCGGTCTCGACTTTTTCCTTTACCTGAAGT
Organism: Stigmatogaster subterranea; assembly: GCA_034696085.1. NCBI lineage: Eukaryota > Metazoa > Arthropoda > Chilopoda > Geophilomorpha > Himantariidae > Stigmatogaster > Stigmatogaster subterranea. Next base: position 29,675 of record JAQIWS010000064.1, read on the forward strand.
GTAACATTTTATCAAGAATAAGTGAATTGTACTTTAATCTTATGTTTAATATATTTACTCGAGTAAATGCAAAGAAATCCTCGAAGCAAACGCTTTGATTTGTACCGTGCACACATTGTACACGAACAAAATCAGCAAAGATTTCCACCGAGTCAGAAAATCGTTGATTTTTACTGTCAATTCCAAAGCTGTCAAAATTAAAATTCGCATTTTAAATTGTTACGTATTATCGTATGCACATGTAAAATTTTCATTTCTTACTCATTGTCGCTAACTCCTTCTCCCGTCCTCCAAATTTTTTTGTAAGAACAAGAGACATTGCCACTGTAGATGCCCACCACAACCGAATTGTTTATTAACAGATGCGTTCTATTAGCCGTTACTATTCTTGGAGATGCTGGGCAAGCCCAATATCCCACTTTCTGAAACAAATGTTTTACTGACGGATCAAATTCATCGAACCATGGAATTTTGCAACCGGGCGTATCCACCTAAATAAATATAGTAACAATTTTATTTATAAATACAATTAAAGTTAATCGCAAACGATAATTTTAGAGGTGTAACACGGTACCAGACTATAATACAATATTAACCACATATTCTTACTTCAAACACCGCTTTCTCAATATTAGGCGTTGTTTGTTGATTTCGAAATAAATACAGATATCCTTCAGTTGTTACTTGTTGACGCATAATAATTGCAAGTTTTGCCATTAGGTACTCTTTGGGCAATTTATACACTTGGTTGTATATAATATAACACATCAAAAGTCCAATAATATTAACAACGAATATTATTCTTTTTAAATTTGCCATCACTATTTCACATCAAGAACAAAAGATAATCACTTATTGATGTTTTGGTTAGGACTTATATATCACGCTGCGATTGTTGAATGTGATTATTTCTTTAAAATTTGTAAGTGTACACCATATTTTGTGATGCCTTCCGCAGTGGAGGCACACAGCGAGTCAGATACGCGCGCAGTCACAGACAACACGCCGGATTTCCGGGAAGATACACTTACAGGTCTGACGAAAACCAGTTCCAATTTTCCTCACGTCCGAACGTCGGACAGCACACGATCGAGACTCGCAGATGCGAGCCGAGAGAAAGGTCGGTGTCGATATAAACACACAAAATCCCGAGCGACGCGGCTCGCGCAATGAATATAATAAATATGCAATTACATGGTGATACACTGTTTTAATACTAGTCCTGATTCTCCTTTTACACTCGCATGTTCGCTTTTATATATCGAGTGACGCCCGCATGCCGGGGAAGGGCGTGGCAGACGTCCGACGTCACAATTTCATTAAAGCTTAGTTTTGTTCTAAATCAATGAAATAATTTCATTTACATCAAAAAACATCAAAGTTTAGTTTTATTCTCTTGAGTGCGTAAGATTAAGAAGAAAATAATATTTAAACTTTGAGTTTGTGGAGTAAAAAAAAAAAAGGCGAATTAAAGAAAAATAGAAGAAAGAAAAAAAGATCATTTACTCGATGAGTTTGAAATTCCAAAAGGTAATTTAAATTATTTCACAATTCGTGATGTATTTTTTTTTAAATTTGTGTAAAATTTTTTTTGTTTCAAATAGATTTTGTTCGGTTGGCAAAGTTGCTTCAGAGCCATCTAATCTGCAGTTTAAGAAACCTCGGAATAAGGAAAGTACAAAATCGCTGATTTTAGAAAAGATATTTAAAATGCATGCAAATGGTAATAGCGAAGATCAAGCTATACAATCTAAAAAAAGGAAATTAGTAGATTCAATAGAAAAATTAAAATTAGAAAAAGAAAGACAATTTGTTATACCAGAGTACAAACAGCAAGTAAATTGTTATATTCAAATTTTGATAAGCCAATTGTACATTTGTATTTTGCGTATTGTAAATTTTATTTGTGAGGACGAGAAATTACGGCAGCATTTAAAATGTAGTTGGAAAAATAATTTATTATTATTATACATATAGTAGACTAAATAAACAAGAATTTTTTCTTATTTCATATTAACCAGATATTTAAATCGCAACTTTTTTCTTACAAACACAGAACTTATGCAAATTTACGTAAGTACTACACGATATTGGATTTGTTCCAATTACATTGATACGGCTTACATCAGCAGTTAAATCAAAAGTCTGTGTAAATTCAGAGTACCTCACCGTACCTTCTATTAATGCATCTCCTGGCTTAGTTCTTACGATTAATATGTAGTCAATTATGCCAGTGGTTCTTTGTCCGTCATGAGAACTCGTTCCATAGCTTAGAACATTGTCGCTAGTAACGCTAAGTCGTGCATCCAATATTTCTGCCAGTTTTAATTGACTACAATTAATTTCTGAGGCTAATAACTTATTCAAATCTGATATCAGATGATTCGCTGCTAATGTGACAATCGTGTTGTTGACTGAGATGTTCTTACTGACTCGGCACGTGCACCAATGAGGTCGAATTCCCGCATCTTTGCAGGTGCGTTCGGGATAAATTTCCGAAAAAAGGCTGATGCCTCTATTACTGGAATTGAATTTCCGCATTTTCCCGGTAAAATTAGTTAAATCCTGCAGAGTTTCGTAAATATCAAATGGCGTTGTAAGACGACGTTCGTTTACACGTAGATTTTTCCACATTTCTGGGTATTTATTTTCAAACCAATGTGGGAGCATTAAGAAGAGAAACGGCAATCTATCTTCTAATTTACCGATGTGCGTCTTGCGGATGCCACCAAAACGAAGACCGTGATCGCTTAGGAAAATGAGAACGGTGTCATTAATAAATCCTGAATCGTAGAATTTTTTAAAGAATCGGTAAAATATATCGTCAGCGTATCCAGGATTATTTATGGCACCATGAGTTAGTTCACCGTTGAAAAGAAAGGCGAAATGAGGTCTATCGTGAAAAGTGTCTAAATATTTTAAAAGCCAGTCGAGATAAAATGCGTACGCAGTTTGATTATACAGGCAGTTAGCCCTGCAAGCTTTCATCACCGATGATTTTCTCATTGCAACGTTTAAAGGTCGATAGTAATAATCCGTCGGTTGGTAGAAGAAACCAGCTTTAAAGAAATTAAATGGAGTGATAATGGTGGTATCTTCGGAATAAAATGTCCTATATCCTCGTTGCTTGAAATCTTTCCATATTAAATTGAGGTAATCTAAAGAATGTTGTCTAAAACTTCCGTTCCAACATTCTTCAACATCTAAACCAGACAGCAATGGTACAATATTGGGAAATGTGTTGTCACCGACTTTGTTGTATCCGTGTAAATCAATGGGGTTGAAGTTTTTGATTAAAAATTCACGAGTTTTGGTCATGTGACGAAGCATATTCAGTCGCGACACAGAATCTATTCCGGTGATAACCACGTTTAATCGTTCCGCGATGGTGTTGTTAGTTTCCTTCATCCATTGATTGTATTTAAGCGTACATTCAGTCTCGACTTTTTCCTTTACCTGAAGAGTAACATTTTTTCAAGATTAAATGAATTGTACTTTAATCTTATGTTTTATATACTTACTGGAGTAAATGCAAAGAAATCCTTGAAGCAAACGCTTTGATTTGTATCGTGCACACATTGTACACGAACAAAATCAGCAAAGATTTCAACCGAGTCAGAAAATCGTTGTTCCTCAGCGTCAACTCCAAAGCTATCAAAATTAAAATTCGCGTATTACAATTCCTACAGATTATCAACATTCTTTAAAAAATTTATTTCTTACTCATTGTCGCTAAGCCCTTCGCCCGTCCTCCAAATCTTTTTGTAAGAACAAGAGACATTGCCACTGTAGACACCCACCACAACCGAATTGTTGATCAACAGATGCGTTCTGTTAGCCGTTACCACTCTAGGTGATGCTGGGCAAACCCAAGTTCCCACTTTGATAAAGAAATGTTTTACTGACGGATCAAATTGATCGAACCATGGAATTTTGCAACCTGGTGTATCCACCTAAATAAATAACATTTTATTTATAAATATAACTAAAATTAATCGCAATCGACAATTTGGCGGAGTGAAAAAATTTATAATAAAATATTAACCACATATTCTTACTTCAAACACAGCTTCCTCAATATTAGGCGTTGGATATTGATTTCGAAATAAATACAGATCTCCTTCAGTCGTATCTTGTTGATGAGAGGTAATTGCAAGTTTTGCCATGAGGTACTCTTTGGGCAATTTATACACTTGGTTGTATATAATATAACACAGTAAGAGTCCAATGATATTAAGTAAGAATATTATTCTTTTTAAATTTGCCATCGCTATTTCACATCGAGAACAAAAAGATAATCACTTATTGACGTTTTGGTTAGGACTTATTTGTTACGCTGCGATTGTTATAATTGTTTCTTTAAAATTCGTCAGTGTACATCATACGTATTTCATTAAAGCTTAGATTTATTCCATTTACACAAAAAAGTTTTGTTACATTGAATGCGTAAGATTAAGAAGGAAAAAATATTTACAGTTTGAGTTTGTTGAGTAAAAAAAAAAAGAGGCGAATTAAAGAATAAGAAAGGAAGATCATTTACTCGTTGAGTTTGAAACTCCAAAAGGTAATTTAAATTATTTCACGGTTACATAGTGATGTATTTTTTTTTAATTCGTGTAAATTTTTTTTTAGTTTCAAATAGATTTTGTTCGGTTTTGCGAGTTGCTTCAGATCCATCTAATCTGCAGTTTGAGAAACTTTGGAATAAGGAAAGTATAAAATCGCTGATTTTAGAAAAGATATTTAAAACGCATGCAAATGGAAATAGCGAAAATCAAGCTATACAATCTAAAAAAAAGGAAATTGATAGATTTAATGTAGAAGTTAAAATTAGAAAACGAAAGACAATTTGTTATACTGTAGTATCAAAGTACAGAATTTTAAAGAAAAATAAAAAACAGTAAGTAAATTGTAATACTGAACTCAAATTACGATAAGCCAATTGTACATTTGTATTTTGCGAATTGAAAATTTTATTTGGTAGAATTTAAAATTTAATTGGAAAAACAATTTATTATTATTATATCTAGTACACTAAATAAGCAAGAACTTTATCTATTACATTTTAATGAAATATTTAAATCGCAACTTTTTTCTTGCAAACACAAAACTTATACAAATTTGCTTTAGTGGTACACTCTATTGGATAAGTTCCAATTACATTGATACGGCTTACATCAGCAGTTAAATCTAAAGTCTGTGTAAATTCAGAGTACCTCACCGTACCTTCTATTAACGCATCTCCTGGCGTGGTTCTTACGATTAATATGTAATCAATTATGCCAGTGGTTCTTTGTCCGTCACCGGAAGTCCTTCCATGGCGAAGAACTTTTTCGCTAGTAACGCTAACTCGTGCATCTAATATTTCTGCCAGTCTTAATTGACTACATTTAATTTCTGAGGACAACAACTTATTCAAATCTGATACCAGATGATTCGCTGCTAATGTGACAATCGCGTCGTTGGTTGAGATGTTCTTACTGACTCGACACGTGCACCAATGAGGTCGAATTCCCGCATCTTTGCAGGTGCGTTCGGGATAAATTTCCGAAAAAAGGCTGATGCCTCTATTACTGGAATTGAATTTCCGTATTTTACCAGTAAAATTAATCAAATCTTGTAGAGTTTCGTAAATATCAAATGGCGTTGTAAGACGACGTTCGTTTACGCGTAGATTTTTCCACATTTCTGGGTATTTATTTTCAAACCAATGTGGGAGCATTAAGAAGAGAAACGGCAATCTTTCTTCTAATTTACCGATGTGCGTCTTGCGGATGTCACCAAAACGAATACCGTGATCGCTTAGAAAAATGAGAACGGTGTCATTAATAAATCCTGAATCGTAGAATTTTTTAAAGAATCGGTAAAATATATCGTCAGCGTATCCAGGATTATTTATGGCACCATGAGTTAGTTCACCGTTGAAAAGAAAGGCGAAATGAGGTCTATCGTGAAAAGTGTCTAAATATTTTAAAAGCCAGTCGAGATAAAATGCGTACGCAGTTTGATTATACAGGCAGTTAGCCCTGCAAGCTTTTATCATCGATGATTTTCCCATTGCTACGTTTAACGGTCGGTAGTAATAATTCGTCGGTTGATAGAAGAAACCACCTTTTAAGTAATTGAATGGAGTGATACTGGTGGTATCTTCGGAATAAAATGTCCTGTATCCTCGTTGCTTGAAATCTTTCCATATTAAATTGAGGTAATCTAAAGAATGTTCTGCAAAACTATCGTTCCAACATTCTTCAACATCTAAACCAGACAGCAATGGCACAATATTGAAAAATGTGTTGTCACCGACTTTGTTGTATCCGTGTAAATCAATGGCTTTGAAGTTCTTGATTAAAAATTCACGAGTTTTGGTCATGTGACGAAGCGTATTCAATCGCGATACAGAATCTATTCCGGTGATAACCACGTTTAATCGTTCCGTGATGGTGTTGTTAGTTTCCTTCATCCATTGATTATATTTAAGCGTACATTCGGTCTCGACTTTTTCCTTTACCTGAAGTGTAACATTTTACCAAGATTAAATGAATTGTACTTTAATCTTATGTTTAATATATTTACTGGAGTAAATGCAAAGAAATCCTCGAAGCAAACGCTTTGATTTGCGTCGTGCACGCATTGTACACGAACAAAATCAGCAAAGATTTCCACCGTGTCAGAAAATCGTTGTTTCTTACTGTCAATTCCAAACCTGCCAAAATTAAAATTCGCGTATTAAAATTCCTACATATTATCAACATAGTATAAATTTTTTTTATTTTTTACTCATTGTCGCTAAACCCTTCGCCCGTCCTCCAAATCTTCTTGTAAGAACAAGAGATATTGCCGCTGTAGACACCCATCATAACCGAATTGTTGATCATCAGATGCGTTCTGTTAGCCGTTACCACTCTAGGTGATGCTGGGCAATCAAAACTTCCCACTTTGATAAAGAAATGTTTTACTGACGGATCAAATTGATCGAACCATGGAATTCTGCAACCTGGTGTATCCACCTAAATAAATAACAATATTATATTTATAAATACAACTAAAATTAATCGCAAGCGACAATTTAGCGGTGTGAAAAAACTATAATTAAATATTAACCACATGTTCTTACCTCAAACACCGCTTTCTCAATGTTAAGCGTTGGATTCTGATTTCGAAATGAATCCAGATATTCTTCAGTTGTTACTTCTTGACGCATAATAATTGCAAGTTTTGCCATTAAGTACTCTTTGGGCAATTTATATACCTGGTTGTATATGATATAACACATCACGAGTCCAATGATATTAAGTAAGAATATTATTCTTTTTAAATTTGCCATCGCTATTTCATATCAAGAGCAAAATTGGAACTTTCGAAATTAGGTAATCACCTAACTTATTGATGTTTTGGTTAGGCCTTCTATGTCACGCTGGTATTGTTACAATGGTTGATTCTTTAAAAAAAACTAAATGTACGTCAAATTTAATAAACGCTTAGTTTTATTCTATTGCAATAACATAGCACCGGTACCAGTATTTCATTTACGTCTTGTATCACAATAGCAAAACATGCGAAGTTTTGCACTCGAAATACAAGCTGATTGGGTTCCATATTTATTAATACGACTAATATCACCCGAAACATCGTAGCTGTCAGTCGCTTCCGAATACCGAACGGTTCCTTCAAATAAACCTCTACCAGGTGTGGTTTCTATGGTTATTAAATAATCCGATATCTTCGAAACTGAAGACCCGTAAGAAACGTTTCTTCCTATTACGTCATTTTTACTCTTTTCAAACCGGAGCACTTTTTCACTTGCGTCATTTACACGCGAGTCCACAATTTTTGATAAATATAATTTACTACATTTTTCTTCCTTAGCTAATAAATTATTAATGGTTAATATTACCTGATTCGACGCTTTTTTGACTATAGGATCACTAACCGGAATTTCTCGACTCTCGCGACACGTGCACCAATGTGGCAAAATTTGCGCATCTTTGCATGTGCGCTGTGAATTAATTTCGGAAAACAGACTGATCCCTCTTTGGCTGATACTGAATTGCCGTTCTTCTCCAGTAAAATTGATGAGTTCTTTGAGCGTTTCATAAATATCAAACGGAGTCGTGAGGCGAAGTTCGTTGATTTGAAGATTTTTCCATAATTGACGATATTTAGATTTGAACCATGATGGGAACATTAACATACAAACAGGCATTCGTTCTTCAAGTTTACCAATATACGTCCGGAGAATCTCACCAAAACGATTCCCGTGATCACTGAAGAAAATTAACACAGTGTTGTTATTAAATTCAGACTCGTAAAATTTTTTGAAAAAATTGTAATACAGTTCATCAGCGAAACCAGCGTTGTTAAGACTGTCGTGAGTTAGCCGAGAAATGAAAAAAAAAGCAAAATAGGGTTTCTTCCTGAATGTATCCACGTAATCCGTGAGCCAGTCGAGATAAAACTCAGTTTCACTCCTCGCGTTGAAACAATTTCCTTTACTTTCTTTTTTCATTTTCGACTTTTCAATCGCCAACGCCAACGGCCGAGCGTAGTAATCCGTTGGTTGATGAAGAAAACCGGCTTTTAAGTAATTAAAGGTGCTAATGTATGGTGCATCCTCGGCGAAGAATGTTCGATAACCACGTTTTTTAAAATTCTTCCAAATTAAATTTAAATAATTATGGGATTCGCGTTTTCTTGTTTCATTCCAACATTCTTCTAAGTATAAACCAGACAGCAAAGGAACTAAATTGACGAAAGTGTTGTCGGCAACCTTGTTGTATCCTTTTAGATCTATTGCACCGGCTTCGTGTCGTAAATATTGATAAGTTTTAGGCATTTGACGTAACATATTCAATCGTGAAGTTGAATCAATTCCGACCATGACGACGTTTAACCTCTCTCGGACGGTATTTCGTGTATTTTTGACCCATTGATTAAAATTATTATTGCTATTCACTTCGATATCTTGTTTTACCTGAAAAATTCAAAGCGCTTGTTATTAACAGTGAATATTTAAACCAAATATTTTTTCTCGTTAAACCTGAATAAATGGAAAGAATTCTCTATAGACAACTTTTTTATCATCCTTATTTGCACATTCCACATAGACGTAATCATTCTTTACATCGGCTGATCCGGATAATGATTTTCCCACGGCATCAATTTCATAACTGAAAACATCAAAAAAAATTAAATTTGGTAATAATAATTTAAATATTTAACTACATCCATATAATTGATAATTGTCATGCCTACTGTCACTTTTTCCGTCATCTTTTCTCCAAACTCCTTTGTAAATGCATTCTGCCTTGCCATCGTAATACTTCTGGTTATTATGATTATGAATACTTAATCGCGTCTTCTCGGCTATAACAAGTTTTTTCGGTCCTGTACACTTTAATTTTCCAGGTGATTTGTAGAATATGCGAACCTCAGAATGAAATGCGTCGAATTGTGGCATTTGGCATGCAGGAAGTTCCATCTATAACACAGTTAAACGTTAATTTTTTTAAATAATATTTTGTGATCAATTTTAAATGAAAAATTTTAATACATGTGACGTTATCAAGTAAAACCTTGAACTTATTTTTAGTCACGGCTGGAACTGTGGAAACGTAATCTAGTTTATTAGGTATAATAGTTGAGGTGCAATCACGGGGCTGCGAGAAAATTTTTTTATCATCGACGCAAATTTCTCTTGTACGAGTCAGTCAAATTTTTGATTTTACATTGCGCAGTTTGCACTTTAAAAATAAATTAACTTTCTCTGGCTGGGGTCCAGGAACTTTGTGTGAGAGTGAACCAAAACTGGAATAAAAATTTTGATGACGAGTGAGCTTGAGGGATTAATTAACTTGTGTAACGTGTCAAGACCGTCTGTATTCCTATACTTGCACCATTCCCGATGAAGCATGTACAGTACCGCGAATTGTGGATGCTACAGTAACTCACGTCTACGAGAACTTATTTAATTTTGCCAGATGTGAATGCGAGCAAGGCTGTACGTCACATTTTATAATCATTTTAACTGCTGCAACATTCACCACTATATTCACTATTATCTAAATATTAAATTAAGTTAATTTTTCTCTTACTCGTGATCGGTACTCTTCATCTTCAATAGGTTCTTCAATCGTTATTTTAGCTTGTTTAATGTACATAAAGTACAAGATCAAGATGGCAGTTGCATTAAGCCCGAGATATATTACTTTCAATCTGGCCATTGAACGATGAATTTGCCAACGCGTAATCGCCGACCACTTGTTGCAATTTGAAACTTTTTCGGTTTATGAGTTTTTATCCAAAAAACATGATATTGCGCAGATGGAGTTGATGGAAATATACGCATAAAAAAAGGGTAAGATTATATTTTAATCACAAACTAAATAAAAGTTCTTATCTATAGTACTTATGTGGTTCCCTTGTTACTAAGTACTTACCGTAATTTAAAAATTATGTATAAATACGTAGCTATTTACAGTTGTTTTACAATGAATAATTTTTTGGTATCGCAAAAAAATAAATTAAAAACAATTAAAATGTAATTTAAAAAAATCACCAGTTTTACTCATTGTACTTGACACCGTAATCGAGCATTTTGTTTGGAAGACGTGACGTCTTCAGTACTGTATTTTAAAAAATCTCACTGTACAGTAGATACAGAACTACATAATCTCGTGATATCGTCATTCCTGATAAATCACTCCACTTTTATCACTTGCAAAACTTAAGCGACCGTCAATAATTTTAAAATGCTTGCTTGTAATATTTAATTATTTTTTTTTGCCTGTAAGTTATTTCCAGCAGAAAGGCCGGAAAAAATAAAGGCTAAATAGCGTTAAACTTTTAAAATTTCGTTCTAACCATTTCCAATATTCCACGTACAAACTAAAAAGGTATGGCACCAAATTCACGAAGTCGTTGTCTATCCTAATCTCATAAATCAAATTGCACCAGCTATACGATATCGTTAAATATTTATAGGTTTTCAGCATGTGACGTGCACGTTCAACCACGACGTTGTGTAAATTCTAACCAAAACACTTAACCGCTCTCAGATAGTAAGTCCATCTTTTGAAATTCCAGACCAATTACTCTAGATCTAAACGTTAATCTAAAAGTAGCAGATTTTTAATCCAACTACGCTTGCTTAACAAATTATTCAAATTAAGGATTAAAAAAAAGGTTAAGTTACCACATGTTTTTTGGATAGAAAATACCGCTTGCTATAGACGTCCCATCACTCCATCTCCAAATTTCTTCACACGCACATTTTGCGTTGCTATTTTCATACTTTTTAAGGTCTCGATCATTAATATTTAATCTTCTTAGCTGTAGTCAACAGATCAGGTCACAACTCTTCACTTCTCACCGCACATTTGGTACTTAGGGGTCCATCTGCAATTGAACCAGTTGAATAAATAACTAGCATACTGTTAAATAAAATTGGACATGAATATTTTTTACTTTACCCACATAATTTAAATAAATTAGAGTAAACAGTAATTATTATTTGCAATTGGTTATTCATGATTTATTACCGGAGATTATGACCTAAACATTTTTTAAACTCTAGTTTGAATATCAAAAAGAAGGAAAAGGTACTGTATAACTGTATCACCGAAAAAAAATATACACTGCGGTTAAATTATGTACTTTTCTTCAACAAAAATACGTTAAAATAAAATTATAATCAGATATGATTCGACTCTTATTATATTTATCGATGGTTAAATTGTGAGTGATAAATATTTTTTCCACGATTTTGCATTTTAAGGCATGTAAACAAATTATGAACACGTGAGCTGGTTTCGAATTTCATAGATGTTTAAAATGCATAACAAAATGACAAATTTAGAAATAAAAATCTGTATAAATTCATATTTCAAAACATGGATGGAATTATGATTTGTCTTAACATCGTAAACAAAATTATAACCACAATTTCATTTCAAGATTAGAATCAATTTCACCATTTTAAACAAACAACAAAATATTACATTCGTCGAGTGTTGAAAATAACCAAAAACTTTACCAGCTAAACCTCAAAAAATATTTTTTATACGAGACATTAAGATTCCTCACAGTAACAAAACTTTCTTAAACTCGCGTTTGTGATGCATATCGACTGATTACCATATCTATTAATCCGACTTATATCTCCCATCACGTGATAAATCCCAGTTGATTCCGCATACCTCACGGTACCCTCGAATAATCCTCCACTCGGCGACACCAAAATAGTTAATAGATAATCCAACATCCCCGCAACTCGAGATCCGTACGTAACTTTCCTCCCGATCACTTCTTTATGACTGTCTTTAAACCGAAGAAGTTCGTCACTGATCGCACTCACGCGAGCGTCGACTATTTTCTCTAGTTGTAACTCCACGCAATTCCTCGCTTCTGCGAGTAAACGGTCGTTGATCACCGTGATCATGTGTCGAGCGGCTTGGTTTACTCGAATGTCGGTGACGGGAACGAAGCGCCTCACGTGGCACGTACACCAATGTGGTAAAATGGCGGCGTCTTCGCAAGTACGAGCTGTGTTTATTTCAGAAAATATACTGATACCTCGATGACTAATATTCGCTTTTTTCTCTACTCCAGTGAAATTGATGATCTCTCGAAGTGTTTCGTAAATGTCGAATGGCGTCGTGAGTCGGTGTTCGTTGATTTGAAGATTTTTCCACAGACGAGGGTATTTAGTCGAAAACCACGGCGGAAAAGCTAAGATGAAAAACGGCATTCGTTCTTCAAGTTTCCCGACGTAAGTATCGCGAATTTTTCCAAATCGAATTCCGTGATCGCTGAAGAAGATTAAAACAGAATTGTTCACTGCACCCGATTCGTAATACCGCTTTATAAAATTATAATAAGGTTCATCCGCGTATCCAGCGTGGTTTAGATAATCGTGAGTGAGCCGAGAATTGAACAGATAAGCGAATTTCGGTTTATCCTACAAAATTAATTTTGTAAATTATTCAAAAATTCACACAACACCGCCCTTTTAATCCTCAATTTTTAATCCTACCTGGAATGTTTCCAAATAATCCGACAGCCAATTGAGCACGACTGCGGGTTCGCTGCGTGTATTGAAACAGTTCGTTCGGCCATATTTCCTCATGATGGATCTTTCAGTCGCTAAAGTAAACGGCCTCAGGTAATAATCCGTCGGTTGAGAGAAAAATCCAGCTTTCATATAATTAAAAGTAGCAATATCAGGTGCATCTTCGCCGAATAACGTTCGATATCCTTTTCGGCTGAAATCTTTCCAAATTAAATTGAGGTAGTTGAGGGATTTAGATTTCAGGGTTTCGTTCCAGCATTCTTCGACGTACAATCCAGTGAGTAATGGAACAACATTGAGGAAAGTATTATCCGCGACTTTATTAAATCCGTGCAGGTCGATAGCACCGACGACGTTACGTAAATAATTGTACGTGCGTGGAAGATGTCGTAACATATTCAAGCGTGAAACCGAGTCTATGCCAACCATGATGACGTTTAACCGTTCGCGGATCGTGTCCTTCGTTTCCTGAACCCATGACTGGAAATTCCTCTTACAACGCGATTCAATTTCCCGCTTCACCTGGGAAAAAAATTTTTGTAAGTAAAAATTTAAAATTAAATCCATGAATAATTTTTAAACCTGAATAAAAGGTAAATAGTCTCTAAACGAAAGCCTTTTCGTCCTATCCGCACACTCGACGTATATAAAATCATCCTCAATCCGTGTGGTTCCTTTTAACGGACGTCCTTTAGGTTCCATCTGAAACCTATCAATCAAAATAAATAAAATAAATCACCAATTTAAAACTTAATCTCACCACTTTTTCAATCTGTTACACTCACTTGTTATCAGATTTGCCGTCATCTTTTCTCCAAATTCGTCTGTAGCTGCAACGTGACCCTCCAATACCGTGATGCTTTTGGTAATGAGCGAGATTGAGTTTCACGTGCGTCCTGTTTGCAGTCACTAGAGGTGGAGGCCCTGGACATTTCAACCTTCCGGGTGACGTGTACAGTATTCGTACTGAAGGGTCAAAGGGATCGAATTCAGGGATTTGGCATCCAACAGTGTCTACCTAGAAAAACGTAAAATTTTTATTTTGGGTGTTAATTGTAAAATTTAAGAGCAATGTCTCTAAGTAGGTAAAAAAAATTTTGTATATTTTTTAAGAGAATTATGTCAGCTTTAAAATTTTTTTTTTCGCAAAAACAGTTTTTGAATTTTGGTTAACAGCGATAAGTCTATTTTAACTCGGAAGCTTCCGTGCGGGTGCTTCCCGCAGATAAGAAACCCCCACTTGAGCTCCAAAAAAAAAATTATCTTCTTAACCATCGAACTGCTGGTGGTGGTTTTCTGAGCAAGTTGTTAACTGAGTGGTTTCTGGTAATCTTTTTCACGAATCGTATCTTTTACCTGAAAGCCTTGTCTGCCGTCGTACGGACGTGGATCGTTAGACGTGAAGAAATTCTTGTTAGCTTCGAATAAAAGTCCATCTCTTTGCACGAAAACGATGAACAAGAGAAGTAAGCCAACGGCACAGACGCCGAAGAACACTTTAGTGAGGTTGGCCATGCAGATGATGTCACGTCAACTCTTGTCATCGCTGGATTTGCGATGCGGAGGAATACACGGAATTAAAATAAGTGAAAAAGGTTACATTAAATAATAATAATTAAAACAACAAAATTTCTTTTTTAATATTGTGTACGAGGAAATAAATTTTTCAAAAGGATTTTGGTGTTTGTTTAACCGAGCAGAACCCCCGTGTCAAAATTTGGCGACAGGTTTTACGTGTGAATAATTATTTCGGGGTACAGTATTTAAATTAGATGCAGTGTTAAACTATTAACCGTGTAGGAGAACGTTAATGTTTTACGTATATCAACGTTCTGTGTTTGCGAAAATAAAACACCGCGATCGATTTCAATCACTGTCAATTTACATCATTGAAACTAAACACCTCCGCACCACGTTTTAGAAACACCACAGTCGATTTTTGTCTTAATTATTTTAATACAGTGACCAACTCCCAGTTTATACCCTCTAACTCAAACTCCCGATTAAATTAGGAGTACAATTTATGCCCTCTCCCGCCAACCCCTCTATAAGAAAACAAACAAATTACGTTCCATTCTCCACTGTTATTTTTTCCTGTTAGGAGTATTTTTTTTTCTCTTCACAAATCTCAGCCATAATAACTCAGTGGATTAATACTACGATGATATCAACAACCGTCTCATCTTCGCTATTCCTGGATAGCATTTCTAATGAATTTACTTAACCCTAACCTGGCGGTGTAATGAGGACAAGCCGACTGCGTGAAAAAGAGGGGAACACATTTATTCCTCCGCTTTTCTATTTCTCCATCACAACCTCGTAATTTTGTACCAGTCCAACCTTTTAAATTAACTCTTTGGTCTTCGATAAATTTATTTTATCTACTAGAAATGCAGCGTAAATTTTTATTGAGTTGTTTTTCCCTTTAACTCCACCCATGGTTGAACTCATTTTTTCTTCATCTTGAATATCTAAACGAAGTTACATTTTTCTTTTTCTGCGTGTGTTGTGAACTGGTTACGCCCTTTCTGAAGAAGATCTTCTCTAAACGGATCGATTATACAGTGTAGACGTAACATTTAGTCACTAGTCGAAGAGTGTATAAACGAACGCGGAATGGAAAAATGTGAACGGAATTTTCAAACACGAGACACAGAAAAATATTTTGAGATGAGTCGGATAAAATTTCAACGACAAATGTGGATCTATATTTTGTAGTGATAAGGGAGATTGCAGAAAATGTAATAGTAATAGTACACCCCAATCTCTAAAATCAGTTTTAAGAGGGATATTGGGTTTCCAGTTTCCAGATAATTCCTAAACTCTCCCACTGTATAAAATTGCATTTTATCGATTTATTTTAAATAAAAACTCAACAGAAATCGACTGTTAAAACGCTTCCTGATGTATTTTACCACTTATATTTTTAAAAAATTTCTATTATTCTCGTAAAATAAAAGTTACAAAAATAAATTGATGCTAATTTCAATGCAATTATTTTTAAAAATAACGGACGTAAATATTTTGATCTCAAACCAATCATTGCAATTTATCAATAAAGTATCAAATTTTCTGGCTATATAAGAATAAAAATTAAAGTCAGATTAAGTATAAAATCTAATCCTTACGGAACAGCATGTCATTCCCGGCAATCTTCAACGGCGTCCATCTTGCTTGTGAATCACGGGATGCAGACTGGCGTCCCCCTTTCTCCCACCTCGTTGCTAGGTAACCAGAGTCTGCGTAGCCTTAATACCATTCAACGCATGCGCAGCGCAAACATCAATTTCAATCTAATTTTTCAATCTTTCAGACAAAAGATCACTGTTAGATGCTTTACGCCAAGAAAAATAGATCTTTCAAATCTTTATGTTTGCTGACTTTGACATATTTTTGTGCAAACTGAAAAAATAAATATTTATTAAGTTTTGTTGCTGACAGAGAAATTTTTTTTTTTTTTAGGTTTATCAATTTTGAAAATTGATTTTAGTTGCTCTCAATTTGTCGATAACCACTGCTGAAACCACAGACTTTATTTTAAAACCATCTGGATAAAAATAACTCGCAGCTGAAACCTTGAAAAACAATTCGCGAATGTGTGTTGTTGAAATCGTTTTTAAAAGTTGCCAAAGAAAATTGTTCGACGATATTTCCACATAAAAATAGATTACGGTACTTTTTTAGTGCGTGCTGATCTTTAAATTAAAAATAAAATGCATGGTTGTTTACTTGGAATTTTGTAAATTTTTTGTTTAGTCAATTTGTTAAAGTTTGCAGCGAGAGGTGCTTTATATCAAAATTACCGGCGCTAATTATGCAAACTGATATTAATACGTAAGTAAATTAATTTGTAACTTATTTGTGTATTTTGTAGGTTGATGACTGTATTAAATTCAACATTTTTCGCGCTACGTAGGTGTTTAAATAATTTAAACAGTTTGTTCTGGCTAATTAAGTAATTACTATTTTTAAAATATAAAATTTTTAAATAATTTTAAAGCAGATGGCTACGAATTAAACTGACTGAGCTTTAGTTTGACAAAGTTCACTTGTTTACAAGATATACGGTATATCAAAAATAAAAGTCTTCCTCGTCAAGGTCAGCGGTCAAGGTTAGACTAGAAATATAAAAGGAGTATTATGAGTATTAGAAAACATCATAACTTATTTTATTTATACTAAAGTGCAATTTTCCTCTTTACACGTAAATGCGATAAATGTGGTTAAAAGCACGCGCGAAAACACGTTTGACATTTTTACGCTTCAAGCTCTACTTTTATTGTTAGTTATAAATAGGAAATAAAATTGAAACGGCTATTCAAAGCAGTTTGCAATATCAAAAGACTGCTTGAGAGGATTTTCACGCGAAGCGCTTCAACCATAGTTTATGCTTAGTATAATATAAACAACGTAGTAGTAAAACTTTTCGAAAGGAGCTGCATGTTTATCATTTACGATTTGAAGGGAAAATTGATAATTTTTGCTTGGGTTTGGGTTTTTGGGTGGCTTAGTTCAGTTTCTATTCACACGATGGCGGTAGTGGACAAAAACTAAATTTTTGTTTGAAAAAAGACCAAAAAAAAAAAAAAGTTAAAAAAGCACTTGTAAGTTGTCAAAACCTACTTCAGTTCTATAATGCGTTAAGTGGTAGGAAAACTGAAGTCAATTTAACGTGATAAAAATATTATCTTATTAACTCGGATGACGATTGCAACAGCAATGATTTATAACTAAAATTTTTGACATTTTTTCTTTTCCAATATTTACGTGCAACTTTCAGAAAATTATTGAATAAAGTGAAAAAATATAATGTCATTCAAATTAGCAGCCATGTAATGCATTGCATTTGTTGTGCTCCATGTAGAGATAATAATTTTAATTGAAATACATTGATTTTCAGAGAACGTTACACGAATCTGAATTTAACTAATTATATTGTAAACGCTATGGCAATGTGGTAAAACACCAAAAACACCCCCTAAGCACTAAGTTAAAAGTTACAAAATGTATTCGAATAAATCCGTTACTAACCTGACAATCTTTCAGTTTCTTCAAAACGTCCTTGTTGTCAAATTTTCACCAGAGATGGAGACACAATAAAATAAAATTTTTACAACGGATGTTGCCAGCACATAATTTTTCCGTTATTAGTCCCTATTTTACAGTTATTGATTTTAAAATTTTGTTCAAGAACTTTACCAACAGTTGGTTACATTTGACCTTTTCAAATTAATTCCAACTGCCTTCAACCTCCCAGGTAATCTTCACGTACGGTAATATCCCGATTCAATTGTTTTCCACTTCACGTACCGAAACTACGTTTGATCATTTGTTTTCTTCACTAAAGAATTACTATGGCCGCATTTGGGACTCAGCTTCCGGTATTGCAACGGCTGCGGGCTACAGATTACACTTCTCCTATGTGGCTTCCACTCAATCCACGCGAATAGCCGGATAATAACACACCAGACTCGCGTTCTCTCGTGTGCGGGTGTTGCAACCAACAACCACCTTATTCCCCATCCAATTCGAAGTCAACAAACCCATCGGGAATCCCACCCGCTAAACAACCCTTAATCTCCTCAACAGACCCATAGACCAACCCCAACAAGTACCATCCTTTCCAAAGAACAATTTCTGCGGCTACCATAACTCCGTCCTTCGAAACGCAAGGTTACAAAACGGTTTCTGAGTCAGGTAATCCCTTCATGAAGGGTTTAAAACTCGCAGAACGGTTCAATATCAAATTATTTTAGAAAAGTATATTTTTCAACCAGATTAAATGAAAAATCTTGAAAAGGACAATATATCCAATTTCTCTTTAATCCGATCGGTGAAGCGCATTGCCATTTTTGTCTGCAGTTGACTCCAGTGTAAGTCTTCTTATACGCCTCATGGTCATCCAAGAAAATGGTTGTGGAAATCGCAGCTGACACCCTACACCATTTGCTTCCATCTAACGAAGGATTTTGTAGGATTACCTGGAAGATTCGAGCTCATCTTATATTTAACTACGGTCTACTCGTAAGACTCGCGGTGACGGGATCAAAGAGTTTAGCATCTTAACGACTGTTAACCTTAACTATTTTTTTTTCAGATATAATTTAGAGCGACATCTCTTGTGAAAACAACCCACATCATCTGCCTCCCACATACGCTTTAATTGCAAAATCTGCTCCCGACTGATTTGTTTTGTAGATTTGCTGTTTTTCTAATCTTCACTTGAGCGTAATAAAACTGGGGTCGTTACCTAATTCCCGAGCATTTTACAGACAATAACAAAAGTGAATGTCCCGGATTTCAATCACTGGGTATCCGTGTCAATAACAGAAACCACAAAAAAACTATTTGGTGCGACATAAAACCCAGAGGAAAATAAAGAAGTCGTAACGGTAACGAGTAGAAAATACTTCGAAAATAAGTCATTATTATGGTTTTTCGTTATTGTATTCTTAGAAATGAAGATTTTTGTAAACACGACTGCAGATTTTTGAAGTCATCGCCAAAGTTTTATAAGGAAAAGTTTAATGTATAAATACAGCATAATTTAAAGGTAAAATAGAAAAATAGTTGTATTTATAATTTATCCTTTTTTCTTCTTTTAATACTAATTCTAATTCGACATTTCGTCTTTGTTCGTTGCCAGAAATGCTCTTAATAATGGAATCACCTTGATTGATGACAAATCAGCCAAAACTGCCTGTAATAAAAATTTCAAGTGGTTTTGTTAACGGCGCACCTGGAATTTTAATTTTAACGGCGCTCTACTTGTGCTGTATCATTAGCCGTAAGTGCTACTATATTCTGATTACGATTTAATGCCTCGAATTTATTAAATTTTACCTTCTCGTTTTAAAAAATCGATCGTGACAATTCGTTAAGTTAACTTACATCAGTTTCGCTCTGTGTTCGAACCTGCAGCAAACTCGTTTTGCGGAACCAAATTATTGATACAGCCAACACTAAGCAACAACCACAAACACGTTACGTAATAATTAATTAACAAATTACGGTTAAAAATTTATTTTACCCGCTAAACACTCCAAATTATCGTAAGCTAAAATCGTATCCCATAGCAACAAAACTTGATCGGCGGGAAGATGACCGGAAAATGCCTTCATTAACCATCGAAATGCCACTCGTAATCTTTAAATTATATATAAAAGTGCATTAGTACTATTTAAATATTTAAAATATTTGTCAATTTTGTTTACAGATCGATGCGGTGATGTCGAAAATGTTCGCACAATTCTTCTTCGTGCGCTTGAAGTAATCGCTCGAAAAGTAAACTCAAGCCCAAAATACCCTATAAAAAATAATGTAAAGGTTAAGTATATTTTTTTATTTACCTGTACATTATATTTAATTAAATAACCTGTGAATGAGACGTAACGCTATGAAGACGGAAAAAATACCTCGTGTACATTTCCCGAAAGACGAAATATAATTTAATTGGATCGTCGTACAGATAGCACAAAGGAGCAACTAATTTTTTTTTGTTATTTTGTTTCGTTTTAGAAAGAAGAGTAAAAACAATTTTTAAAAGTGAATTAAAAAAAAAAAAAACAACGGCGCAACAAAAGGATCAAATAGAAAAATTCCACATACCATACATGGAGAAGCCATGAAACGGAATAACTCCACTCGGAGGGTAAACAACATTCACATCGTCCACTTTTCCTCTCAGGAGAGCCTTCGGTGGAGAGGCGCTCGTATGAGTAAAGTGAGCCAAAACAAATGTATCTCGGGAAAAAAGTAAAACCACCTGAAAGTAAGAATTCGGGGTTGTTGGGAGGTTTGGATCACATTTTGTGATTTTTGTTTTGTTTACTTGCAATAAGTAATTCTGGAAGACAAAATATTGATCGTCGTTGGTAGCGGTGAGCTTTACATCCTGTTTCCGAAAGAACAAAGAGAATTTTTTGTCGAAAAAAAAGTAACGAAAAAACAGAAATGGAATTACTGGAGCGTTATCCGATTAACCTTGTGATTCAATTTATCGATCATGAGATCGTGTTGAAATACGTAAGATTTAAGTTGTTCGTAGATTAATTTTTCCTATAAAAATAATAAATCTAAAAATCTAAAATCAATGTTTTTAAATTAATTAAAAATTTACTTTATCCGTGATTTGAACTCCGAGAATCTGACACCACATTTCAGCTCTTAAATTTGACGGGCATCCGCACTTTGCGTAATCTCTCGCTAAAATCGCGTAATTGGACTGAAGAACTAAGATTAAAGTTTATTAGAAGGACGTCGACGTTCAAAGCATCAACGTGTTAATCTCCCCCTACCTCTTCTTCCTAATTGCTTTCGTTTTGCTCTGAACAACTCCAATTCCGATGAATCTTCATCTCCAACCCCGAAATGGTATTTATCGAGCGCCGATATCTCGCGGAAATTTTCTCTCTACAAATAAATCGGAAATGCGGATAACGAGCTTCGAGCAAATACTTTATTATTCTCATTCCAACCAGCATCGTAATATCTTTCCATGCCAAGGGAACTCGAATAGATCCCCAAGACGTTCCAAATCTAAGAAAAATAAATATTGTCAATTGTTCTATTTTTAATACTTTAATTTTAATCATGATATTAAAACCTTAAGTCATCGTAGCCACAAAAATTAGGATTTCTTAAAGTGGTGATTACTTCTAAAAAATCTTTAGCAGCGTAGACGGGTCGAAAACGACTTAAATCTGCAATAAAAAATTATTCAAGACGAAGTTTAATTATCCTCGACTTTAAAATTAATTATTCGGTATTGGTAATTCCCGCATAATCTTTCCCTTTTTTACCTGGTTCTTGCGTGCTTAATTCTTGCCAATTAGACTCTAGTTCTTTTTGTTCGGATACTGGTCTCTACAAATTACAAATTTTAATTAATCCTCTTTAAAAAAAAAGTTATATTCTCTTATTTACCTTTCTCGCAAGCACGATGTTTAATTCCTTGCAAATACTATTCAACGACTTAAAAATTCTTTTTTCCCAAGACATCTAAAAGAGCAAAAACAACCGAAATATAAAAAGAACGGTTAATCTTTGTCATCTTTAACCCAAAAGGACTTCGTGTGTCAACAACAGCTGAGAAACGTGCGTTCGCAATTCTGAGAACGTAGACTTTAAAAAAAAAGTGATAAATGTTTCCGTCTGCGAGATTGCGTCACTTTTCATTCTACTTTTATCTCTTCGCTTTGTTATTATATGGCCTAAGCATTATAGATTAAGTGAACATTATTCTTCGCCAACGTCTCTGCAAGCAAGTGGGGGATCAGTGTTCTGTCGTTTTCTTCTTTTTAACCTGGAATATGAGTGGATTGCAATTGGAGAACACAATTCTGAGAGGTCGAGGAGAGAAGTCGACAACACACTTTCTTTATTTCTCTCTGCAAAACGCCAATAAACCTCCTTCAAACAGTGGACGATTGCTTTACTCTTTTTTTTATCGCGTATATCACTTCAATCGCAACGCTTCGGTCCTCAGAAATGATGACGTCAAGAACGTCGTAAAATATTTATTTAGTTTACGTGCTGCAGAAATGAATTATTTGGCCGGAAGGGAAATTCCTGATTTACCACACGAGTCGTGAACGTTTAGGACCATCTTTATTTTTCTCTCAGACGATAAATTGAGAAATATTGTCAAAAGTCTGAATTTTAAGTCTTTTGTAAACAAAGTAATTTTGAGTGAACAGAGCAATATTTCTCAATTACAACGCGATTATTTTTGGTAACTAGCGAAACTTTCACCTGAGCTTTACGAATATAATCCAGTGGTTCCTTGTGAATAGACAGTGGTTTCCACGGCGCGTGAGCATGAGGACATTTTTGAAGATAATGGTACACAATATTAGCTAACTGACACTTAAACTCTGAAATAAATGTAAAAAAATAACTGTCGTTAAAGTCAACCAAACTCCTAAAACCTAAATCTGCCCTCTTTCCCACAAGATACCTAATAGCAAAACCAAATACGAATTGAGAGTCTTTGAAGTGGTTTCAGCTTTCTTTTTATACACTAATCTCCTCAAAGTAACCGAACCTTTCTATTAGTGATAGGTCAATGGAATAACACAATTTGCTTGCGGTTATTCGTCCTAGTCAACGCGTGTATCGTCACTCACGCAGACTCATCGTGTTACGAGTGGATTCTACCAACGAGCGCTGTGTAATTTGCGGTTTAGAAACGACTTAACCGTAGTTCTCCAACTACTGCCACTCCTGGATATTAAAATTCAACTTACACCCATCCAGATGCTGTTAATTAACGAGTTTCGCTCTCATTTTAACGTTAACCACTTTAACTACTTTAAGTTTTAAAATGACTAAACTCGGAATGTTTATGAAAAATTTCTACATTTGTTGATTTTTTCTCCATGATTTAAAATAAAACCTTTTTATCACAAGCGTAGTCAGCGTAAAATGCTTACCTGGTTCCTCCAAAACTGCGTCTAAAGAATCCTTAAACGCAGCCACAGTTGAATAGTCGTACGATGAAGTTAATTTACTCTACAAAATAAAGAAAAAAAAAGTGCAGCAGAAACTCAATTTAGCCATGAATTGAGTAGATACACAAAAGAAGGTACAAACCTCGACTGCATCAATAAACGCTGGGTAGAAGTCGGAATCCTCAATATGTCTCGTAACCAACGATACCAAGGAATAAGAAAGGTAGTCCATTTTGCTACTGTGTTTTAGAAATGTGGAAAAAATAATTTGCGCTATATTTTTGGGTTTGGATCGTTGCGTTGATGATATTGCTTCGTCGTAGGACAAAGCAGTACGTAGGGACTTGCTAGTCAATATCGAGGCAACGAGCCACTTTCCAAAGTTACGCTTACGTTGCTAGGTTACGATATAGACACAAACTAAACGTCATCATGTTTTGCCTTAATTGTGTGAATAGAGAAAAAAATTTTTTTTACTCGGTTGAAGAAACTCAAATAAAGTACTTCACGTGAAATGTTGATAAATATTTTTGCGTTGTTTGTGCATGGAGTAAGAAGAAAAAATCGTGATTTTTGTGATCGATTTTATTTCTTCAGACAGGAAACAAGAACGCAAAAATTTGTGTGACGGAAAACATATTTCGATTAAACGATTAACGCCCAAATCCACCTGCTTTTTATGAATGCATAATGAGTAAAACGTGCAAAGGTCAGCTTTTTTAATACCACTAACCTTTTACTTTATCACCTCACCTGTGTAAAAATAAATTTCAAGGTAAAAAAAAAGTTGCAAACATCACACGTCACTAAAATAATTTTTTAATATTGGTTTTATTGTAATTTAAACGTGCCAAACAATAAAAAAAATTTGTTTACCTTGTCGTAGCTACAACAAGCTGATTAAGATATCTGAAACTTGATATCTGCTCCCGACAAATCATCTCCCATCTCATTACAACTAAATCCTCTTCAGCGATCGTCCCAGAAATAAAAAAAATAAATCT
The DNA here is from genome assembly GCA_034696085.1 of Stigmatogaster subterranea. NCBI lineage: Eukaryota > Metazoa > Arthropoda > Chilopoda > Geophilomorpha > Himantariidae > Stigmatogaster > Stigmatogaster subterranea. The sequence goes on from JAQIWS010000064.1 coordinate 54,196, forward strand.
CATATTTTAAGTAAACTGAACTTCAAAAACTTTGCTTTTGAATTTTCGACGTCGACCGTATCCTAGCAACCGAGACGCTAGCGCCGCCTTTTTAAAAAACTGAATCATATCGGTTCATTCTACATTCGACGATGTGCACGTGATGCGCGTTACATAAACTGTCATTGAAGAAAAATTTCACTGACATCTTCGGAAACATATCACTTGCAACATGTCAAACTCCACGGTTTCGCGAGTATCAGACCAGACAACTGAACTATTTTTAAATTCGAGTAGCAAAAGTGTAAACGGGGGATTAGGATTAGCAGGTTCGTTGCTTATTCCGTTGTATTTAATCATTTTGATGTTAGCTGTGACGGGCAACGTGCTTGTCATCGTGACCTTAATTCAAAATAGACGAATGAGGACAGTGACGAACGTGTTTCTGCTCAATTTGGCTGTGAGTGATCTTCTTCTGGGAGTTTTCTGCATGCCTTTTACATTGGTCGGAGCGCTGCTGAGGGAATTTATCTTCGGTGAATTTATGTGTAAAGCGATACCCTACTGCCAAGGTAATGTAACATTCTTAAATAATTTAATTTTTTAATTTTTTAACACGGTTATAACGATTTTTACGTTGAAGAGTTGCCAAATTATTTCGCTTTTTGTTTTCCAGTCGGAAGGAAAAGTCGTTTTGGAGTGTTTTGTTTTGGTTAAAGTTGTGTAACTGTTTTTAGACTTCAAGGAAATCAAATACGATTTAAAATTTATTGCGTTAATTTTTTATGCGAGCAAGTGTACTTAGTAATTTTTGTTGCAATCAATGAACTTCGTTACAACACGTGTTTGCGTTGCAGGGGAGCTTATCAAGGGCGGAGCTTTTGCAAACGTAAACGCTTTTTGTGTACGTAATGAAAAATGTGCTAAAAATTTATCGTGTACAAATATTTTTTACTACCAATTTCCCTCGAGCTAACTGAAATTATTATTATTAACGAATTAAATTCACCAACTTTTTTATAGTCGAAAAATCAAAATTTTTTTAAAAATCAAAAGTTAGGAAATTCTAGCAACCAAAAGGAAAATTATTTAAAATTGTAAATATTAGCGACAAATAATTTTTTTGTTCATCAAAATAATGTCATTTAAAAAATATTATCATGTTGAAAATCTTAAATCAACACTTGACTTGCATTTTCAATCAAAAATGCTTTTACACTCAAAGTCAAAGATTTTTCTCCCAACATCAAATTTTGATTTTTAATAAAACGTTTTAAATTTGGATAAAAAAAATTGTGTGCCAAATTCTAAAAAATCTGTTTTCTCGTCTATACAAAATTCTTAAAAACAAGCAAAAACTTAATCTTAATCCCATTTCAGCCGTGTCTGTGTCAGTAAGCGCTTGGACGTTGGTCGCTATTAGTGTCGAACGTTATTTCGCCCTCTGTCAACCCCTTCACTCACGTCGCTGGCAGACCCTCGACCATGCCTATAAAATAATAGCAATCGTCTGGGCCACGTCACTTACATCAATGCTTCCAATTCCTATACTCAGTCAACTACTGACAGTCCGAAACACAGGTGAGTCTTAACTGCCAAAACCATTCTTACCATAAAAATATTTTATCATTTCTATCGTAGAAAAACTCAAATGCCGCGAGGCGTGGCCCTCTGAAACGGGTGAAAAAATATTTACAATCTTCCTCGATATTTTTCTACTCCTTATTCCACTCGTTATCATGACAATAACATATTCCTGCATCGCCTTTACATTATGGAAAGGAATTCAATTAGATCTACGTACTACTCAAAAAGCGGGTAAACAATTTTTTCTTATATCCCACCAAAAAAAAATCGTTGACGGGGCTTTGTTTTCTTACTTTCACTTTATTCTATATATAAAAAGAGATCGTTGTCCCGCAATCAATTAACCGGCGTTGAGTTCTTATCTGGGTGAAAGATTGCGAGTAGAAAGAAAGGGCGATAAAACATCCATTTTTATGGAGTAACCTGTGTGTAATAACTCGTATTCAGGAGATTTCTTGTAGGGATGGTTATTGACCGGCGGTGATAGATGATGTACACCGTTTCTCTCGTCTCCTCGGTTTATTATGTAACGAGAGAGAGAGAGAGAGAGAGAGAGGCCGTTTCCGTGGAAACGTGGTGTGTAGTGTAACAATTTTGAATGTTACAACGTTACGTTGTAACTTTAAGTTCACTCTGGATTAAATTCTCCGGAGATGGTGTAAGTGGATTTTTAAAGTTTAAAAAGCGAAATGAAAGAAGTTTGGTTAATCTTGGTTTAATTAATAAATAAATTTCTAATAAGTGGTTAGTTCATATACGACGATCAATTATAGGGGATTATAAACTGGAGATTAAATTGGACTTTTGTATAGTTTCAATGAATAATTAAACCGAATGCAGTTGGGTATTGATTTTAGGAATTCTGTCGATAATTAATTGAATTTGATGGTTGAAAATTAAACTTGAATTAAAAATTAAAAAGAATAGATTATAACTAAATATATTTATCACGTTTACAGACCACGAAAAGACCTCGTAAAGTATTTGTGAACTTCGTCAAATGACGTATTATTTTTATTTCACTCCACTTTTACGAGTTCAGGTTGATTAAATTACGATCACTTCTACGGTAACAAAATCCAATTTTATTTCCACTCCCCGGTCTTAAATACTAAACCAGAAATACTTACGCCCGCACTTAAACTCACACAAAATTTTACGTCTCTCCACAGGCGCTTGCCTCAGCCACTTATCCAAGGAAGGAAAGTTACTACTGGACTACGGCCAACGCGGCTGGCGGTCTTCTACAAAATCCTCACTTCACGTTCCATCTTTTCCGGTATCCAACCGCTGCATTCCATTGAGCGAACGAGATTTCCGTTCCACTATTCGAGTGAACAACACTGGCCGTGCTTTAATGGCAAAAAAACGAGTCATTCGTATGCTATTTGTGATGATCCTCGAGTTTTTCGTCTGCTGGACTCCACTCTACATCGTCAACACTTTATCTTATTTTTCGCCTCACGCCGTGTACGGTTCTCTTGGCAATGTAGGAGTCTCTCTGGTGCAGTTGTTGGCCTACGTGTCATCGTGCTGTAATCCTATTACGTATTGCTTTATGCATCGCATGTTCCGCGATGCTTTCGTGGCTGCTTTTAGTTGCAAGCGAAAGTCCAAATGGACGTACTATCGAGGCAGCGAAGTGTCTGAAAATGAAACGAGTTTTTATGTTTCACCACAGAATACGTTAAGAAAAGGTAAATAAAGTTATGAGTTGGGATCATAAATTTACTCTCTTTTTTGGTTACGTGAAGAACGCAAAATTGCGCATTGATTTTCAGCGCGCGGTTTATGTTGTTGATTGATTGATTGATTGAATTAAAATCGCCAGTTGATTTCTAAACAACACTTTTATCGTGCAAATTGCTGTAATTACTAAACACTATACTACACGCAAGAATTGATTAAAGTGATTGATAATTGAAAAGGTTAATTTGAATATCATGTTGTAATTTTTAATTTTCATGTTTTGTGGGAAATTACTAGCTCTCACTAAATCCGGTAAAAAGAGACATAAGAAAAAAGGATAGGAGGAAATGAGTGCATTACGGTAAAGGTCGCACTAATCCTTTCTCTTTTCAGCCCCCTGATGAAATCAATTGAACCAAGAAACTGTATTGTGAGCGCTGCAAAGAGCGCGCGCTTCCGTTCGACTGAGTTGACCTTGCTGCGAGGAAACGAGCAACACAAATTGACAAATGTTACTGGCGGTATCAGCTAAGAGGAATCCTGTACTTTAAAACAAAAAATAATTACGTTTTCTTGGTATAAAATATCTGGTACGAAAGAAGAAAGTGAAGATTTTATTTTTTGTAAACGTGTTTGTTGGTTAAGGTAGAATTAGGAAGTGCTTTGATGGTATATAGTGATAGGAAATTAAGTTTTACGAGTGTTTTATTTACGTGTTGATTGCTTTTGAAATTGTGTCGTTAATTTTGTGCAAGAGTGTTTTTCAAGAAACACGCGAGTTTTACGTTTCAGGAAGACGCGTGTTTTGTTTCTGACGGTTATTTCAAATTAAATTTTAGTAATTTCGTGTTAGAATGGATTTAATTATGATGTCGTGTTTTGTAAGTGTTATGAGGAACAGGAGTCAAGTTTAAATTTGCGTCTTAAAAATATCTGGATATTTAAACTTAATGTTTTCAAGAAATTTAAATTTAATCCAAAAGATTAAAAAGTGACAAAATCAAAACAGTGGAAAGGTATGTAAATTCGTATAACATAACATATCGATATTTCTTATTACTGTACCAATCAAGATAATATATACTCCGTATATACCACATTTATTGGCGTAATAAAAAATATATAAAGACATCTAAACATCTAAAAAAAGGATAAAATAACGTCTAATATTTTTTATAGTTTGTTTTTCTTATCTAGCTATAAAACTTAAGATCGGATAGATTTCAAAACAAAGAAGATGCATTACGTCTAATTGAGTTTATAGAGAAAAACATCGATGTAGTTGCCATGATTTCTACTCCTATTACCCCAACAAATATAGATTTCTCCGGAGGGTCAAATCAACTTGAGATTTCAACGCTTTGTACATTTTGATATTCTGTTACACTTACACAACACAATCACCCAATTTTCACTTTGAAACTGTCGTGGTCAATTAAGCCAACCCTCAAGACATGAAAAGACCGTTACCACAGATTAATAACTTACTCATTAATTTGTGCCGTTAAGGCTTAACCAACGGTCGGATGCGCAGAACGAGGCGCAAGGAGCAAAGATGAGTCACCGTGCGTGACCTGAGTCCCGCACTTTCCTTTTTATGATGACGTCAGAAAAGAGGTTAAAATAAGAGACATTCAAATGGAAAATAATCATTATAATTTTAAAACCAAGAATATTTTTAAAAACGAAAAAGAGGGTAACGACCAGACCGCCACAATCGCTTCAGTTCGAAATTACCTAACCCTAACGATTTACTAAACACGATTAAATTTTAAAAACCAAACTCGCGATCGTTTTTAAAATTTGTGTTTGGAAAAAACGTTAGGTTGTAATTATTTTAACTTTTCTCTGAACAGCAAAAGACGCTTTTAAGAAAATTAAACCACAATTTAATTTCAGTAATAGTTGACTTTTCTAGAGCAGTTAATTCGTGTCAGAATCTACGCAACAAGGTATTTATTTAGTTTTAAGTTTTTTAAATCTTTCAGATAAATTTTCACTTCGATCAAAATCAATATACAGATATTCCCTCTTCTCGTTCATTTTTAAAGAGACGTTAAGAGCTTTCGCGCGCTATGTCTGAAATTTTCTCTTTCTTTCTTTATTTTTTTCTAAAATTCACGTTTTTTTCAAATTGATTTGACGAGTTTTTCGCATTGAGACTAAATTTCGATTTGACGTGCTCTTCTTCTTCACCATTACCGTTGGCATTTTTACTCTTAATCCTCACACTCTTATCGATCCTTTGATTTCAAATTGAAACATTTGTTTACAATTCCGTCAAAAAACTCTTCTGTAACTTTTTTATATTTTGATTCAGTTGAAGATTCGCAATAAATCACACGTCATTTTTTTTATCAACAGCATGGTATATCACGCCTCTTTGCTCAATTCTATATCAAAACCACGAAATTGATGTCGGCGTCTTGTTGAAGCGGTTGATTCACAACCTGAGTCAGCGTTTTCTAAATTGATTCACCTTTCATGTAAGCAAATTGGATGTGAGATGAAGATTTTTGAACTTTTTAAATTTATAATTTTCTTGGAAAAAGTTAGTAGCTCACTTAATCAGGGTATTTTTTATCATATCGAATTCTTGGAAATTTATGGCATTGGCAATGATCTCATATTTTGAGATTTCAACACCAAAAAAAAGTTAAATACCGTAGAAAAATTTTTTCCATAGGAAAAATTTACAGAAAAAAATATTCATTTTTTGTGGATACTGAATTCAAGTAAATTATTCCGCTCGTTTGCGTATCGAGGCTATAAAAGTCCAAACAAAATCGTTTAAATATTCACGACTCTTGTAGGGTAATAAAAAATAAAATGTTCAAAAAAAGGAAGCAGCGTGGAAATATCCAGGAAACCGACATCGCGAGGAATAAAAGTCACTCCGAACCGTGCAGAACGAAATCAATAACAACAAAACAATACGCTATCACAATAACATTTTGTGGAAAATTCCTCAACCATAGTACTTTATTTTATTATCCTATTTCCATACCTAAAAAAAGCAATTTTAAATCATTTTGTTCCACAATTTACAAAACCTTGACAGTAACAAATAATTAATTAAACGCGGATTTCTAAGATTATACTTTAATCCAGACGGCATTCGCGTTCTCCGCCACAAAGACGTGATAGTTACAATAATAAAGACAGATGTCAAGCTTACCTGTAACCATGTAGTCCGTCGCACCGAGTCTTCGTCCCACGTAATTACAAGCAATTAAGCAGAGCTCGCTAGATAATTTCACGCGTACATCAGTGTCGTGAAACTGAGTTTTGCCACCTGCTTTTTTTTTTTTAAGCCTTGCCTTTTTTGTTTTAAATCTCTCCCGCTGATTTAAAGATTTAACTTTTGTCGATGCATCACTCTGAGAAGTAATTCTATATTGAAAGTTGGTCGCTCGCTGATTCTTGTAAAAGTAAATTATTTATTGTCGAAAAGTGCGTGGTTTTTGGTAGCGCGGATTTAATAACATCGTTGGATTATTTAGTTTGCAGAAATGTATTGCGTTGGATGTTAATAAATCATTCCGGATAACCTAGTTTCAAATGAAATGTTGGTTTAAGTTGCAAAAATGTGCAGTGAGAGTAGTGAAGTATAATATTGGCTTTGTTTAAATTGTATATTGCGTGATTTGTAGACTTTAAGGAAAAATAAAATCTAGGTGATTGACGTTGAAAAATAAATATTTTGGGTAAATTAAGTTTGTAACTTAACTGGAATATTGAATCTTTGATCAAAGACCATTATTTGCGCATTTGCGTTTTGCTTTGTGCTGTTTTTGTGATTATTAAGACAAATGGAAAAGGCGGATAATAAAAAATCCTTTTTAAAACCTTAGTTTCCATGATATCAAGGCATATAAAAAAAATTTTACTTACTGCGTAGCAAAAAATACTCTCATAAAATAAGAGTATTTTCAATGCAAAAAATTTCTGGTTTTGTGCGCTGTTTCTCGAACAAAAGCTCGTCCTTAATGGAGGCAAAAGTTTTTATATCTTCCAGCATTCAAAATAAAAAATAAATATTACGATAATAAGGTGCAGGTATATTTCTTGGTACAGTAAACAACGAAATACAGTATTCTTTGAAAAATATCGAAACATTTCTTCAACAACCAGCATCTTCAAAAGCATGGTTGATTTTCAATAACTACAAAAAGAAAAATATACGAAAATAACGTTTGCCTTTAAACTCAGTTTCTTGGACAACTAACACTCATGCATGATGACAAAAACTTATTTTTCCCTTCCAGCATTCAAAACACAAAATATATAACATTCTCAATAAACACACACAAATTCAAGAAAAATAAGTAACTATTTTTACAACACGCACCACATGCAAGAACTAAAGATCATCATCAAATACAGACACAAAAGTTTTCTAGTAACAACTTCTCGTACCCAAAAAAAAAAATATAAAAAGTAAAATGTTTAGAGAAAATCGTTTACGGTTATTTTTAGACGTAACGAGAGCTATTTTCGGATGCAACGGAATATAAAGAACGTGAGTTAAATTGCGTTTTAGAAGAGGACTTCTAATAATACGGTTGACCTGCTGTTGGGCGTTGTGGAAATACATCTAAAGATAAATTGAAGTTCTTTCTTTCTTATCTTCTTCCTTTTTTCATTGTTAGTATAAAAGTCAAATAGTACAAGCGTTAGTGCTTTTGTGCTTAGTATTTATTGCGTTCTTCCGTGTTGAAGCTTGATAAACAACGTCGTTTGTGCAGCAGCAACAAGTTTCTGAACTTATCGTTTCATTAAAACCAAACATTTTTATTACTACCGACTACACGTTATTGTAATCCCGAGAACAAAAACAAAACATGACTCAATTTAACTTTTAACAAAAAATTTTAAATTCGGTGACTAATTTAATTTCCCTCACAAATAGAATTTTGTTGCGCGCGAGTCACAAAATATTGAATTTAATTCATTAGATTAGTCGTTCAGGACATTTTGAAATCTGGCGCTCTGTATGGTGGACGCAGAGAGGCTCGGGTGGGGGTGTTGCATTTGCCACGTCACACTCAGCTCAGCAGGGTTAGTTCCTTTCTCCACAACTGCGCGATCGATAATTGCGCGCAGCTTGGCGCCAAACGGAGACACACGATTCTTCCTCTAGCAATGGAATCATTTACTGCCACTACACAACTCGACCAAGTTTATACTTGGAATAATTGGACATTTAATAATGAAGTAGATACGTCACTTGCCTCAACAAATTTCTCTTTTTCACCTTCGGCGTGGAGTTCGGGACAAGCTCAAATTCCTCTCTACGTGCTCATATTTCTTTTAGCGGTGGTGGGCAATGTAATGGTCATCGTCACTTTGGTTCAGAACAAACGTATGAGGACAGTGACAAACGTGTTCCTACTCAACTTGGCCGTGAGTGATCTTCTGCTCGGAGTTGTCTGCATGCCATTTACCTTGGTAGGAATGCTTCTACGTCAGTTCGTGTTTGGAGAAGCGCTCTGCAAAGCTATTCCTTACTTACAAGGTACGTCAATGATATTTTTATAAATTCAGGTAATTTTTTACCTCGCTTTGAATATTTTATAAGTACTGTAACAATTGGATTGTAGACGAAAATGGAAAAATTTAAGGGAACAGACGATGTTGAATTTTGAAAGAAAAAGTGAAAAAGTGAAAATTAAGTTAAAAGTTAAACAAAACTATCTATAGAATCTGTCAAGCTCCTAAATTTTATTACGCGGTTTTTTTTAGGGGGGTTGGGGTGGTGAGGGTTGGGTGCTCTTTGCAGCATTGCGAATGGCGAGGGTGTTGTTGACTACAAAGCGTTCTCTGATAACGCGTCAATTTGACGTAGCGGTAAGATTACACTGCTGGTAGGTCGTGATTGATACTAATTTGTGATTAGGAGAAGCCGGGTATTTTAATTAGATAAAAGTTGACTTTAAGGAAATTAATTACATTATTTTTGAGACAAACTCTGCCGTCTTTTAAGTCTTTTAAATAATGCAGAATTTTAATAAGGCAGAATTAATAAGATTAGTTAAATTTTAGATAAAGTTGGTTTAAAAATACGTTGTAACAATTTTCCCGAAAATGAAAAAAGAAATTTTTGTTTTGGCTCAAGATGCTGGTTTTAAGGTAAACGTTTCAGAAAATTGTTTGATTTATTTGGTCGCGTTATGAGAAAGTGTTGGTCGTGTGAGTTTGTGCACGCATTTTCCACTTCATTCTCGTAACTTTTTGAGTCCAAAGTTACAGGAACGTTAAACAGAATAAATTACGGTGATAATTTTTTTTCCCTCGCAGTGGTTTTAAAGAATACGTCAGGCAAATAAAAATTTTTCTTATTGCGGTTGAAACGTTAAACGAATAAAAAGACAGCCCGTTTTTAATCGCCGTGTCATTACCTAAAATTATGCAAATAAAACTTTTTTTATTTAATTCTTTAATGTAAAAATTATTCTGAAGAGAACAAAAAATTTTTTCTTTTGCATAAATTCGATAAGGTTTACATCGCTTCGGCAGAAAGTGAAATTTGAGAAATTGTCGAATTTATTCTCACCATAAAAAATACCCACTGTTTTTTTTATTCAAATGTTCAAAATGAAATGTAATCTTCACTTTAAAATACTTCGTATATCAGAAGAAAACCCATTTCTTACGTTAAAAAACCACACGATAGAAAATTAAGTGAGCAGAAAGCGAGCGGGTAAAGAATATTGAACAGGAAAAATGAGCCGTGTAATCTAAGCCGAAGTGGTTAACGACGATGACGTGTTACACCACTGATGATAAAAATCCTATTTTTATTTTACTTTTGTAAATGTCACGTTCATGAATTTCTTAACGATAAATCGCTTCCTCTAGCTGTTCTCACGTTGAAATCGTAAAACATAAAGACTCAGGAAAAAATAAATTTTACAAAATTGATGACTGGTGGTAGACATGACAACCGTTTGATTATTTTTTTACATTTGGTAACTTGGTTGTCAATAAATGTAAAAAAAACAAACAAATTGAGATTTTGATAAATTGTGTAATTGGGTGATTTTGCAATATTGTAATTGTGTAATTTGATATTCATCAATGGATATGGTTCAACGCGTTGCTTAATCCCCAGTCCCCAGGAAACGATGTAATTCGTGACGCAAACCTAGCGCATCATAATTTGCATTCACAAGTGAATTACAGTATTAAATTTTTCAACATCAAATCAGGTTTCAGCTGACACCAGAAAATTTTAAAATTTTGAATGACGATATAAAAGAAAAATGAGTAGAAGAAAAATGACACCTTCTGTCAAAACAGAACTCCTATCGTCACCTTGACGATATGTTCTTTTCAAAAGTTCTTTTAAAAAGTGGGGAGGTAGAACGACGGTAATGGAGTCTGAACTTTGTAATACACTTCTTACTTTTTACTCAAAAGAATAAAGTGACTCCACTTCGCAGTCTCGAGACAATTGCCAAGTAACGGTAAAGATGACAAAAAATGCACAGAACGCAGATGCAAATCATTGCGGCAGAAACGTTCGACGTAATTCCGAAATAAATCGCAGGTGTTCCTTGGGACACAGTAAATAAACGCACAGATTTCAAACGATCAACGTGGGAATTTCTCGAAAAAAACTCACGTTCAGCAACAAAAATTCCTAATTGCCCAATTTGCAGATAAGCAAAATACTTTTGAAGTTGCTAAAATTTGAAAAAAAATCAAAAATTTGACGTAAAAAAATGAAACAGCTATCTTTATCTGCCAAGTGTTACCTGCCTGAAGTAAAGAAAAAATTTGTAAAATGAGATTCCAATCGAGCGTTTTTTCCGATTGAAGAGAAGAAACTCTGTCGCGTCTCATTTTTGCGCTCACATTCTTCAATCCATGGCGGGAATGAGGTAATAAATTCCAACAGATCCTAACATCGAAAAACGAAAATTTAAAAAGAAAAATAGAAAGAGAGGGAAGAAGAAAGAACGAAATTTGCTCTTGTGAAGTATTTGTAATCCTGATATTTTATACGTAGGATCTAAAGTTAAATTACAAATTTGAAAATATCGTATATAAGGATTGTGGTGATATAAATCTACAGAAGTTTTATAAATTACTCTCCACTATACACCACGGGCAAAATAAATTTATTACCAGAGTGAGAATTAAACGTCATTAGCACTTATTGATAAACTATACTCTGGAGTAGTTAGTTCACATTTACAAAACTTGCAGTATACGCATTATTCAGTTTCGTGACTACTAACCATAAATTATCCCAATATTGAAATTATTATATGTATAATTTAGTCAAATTTCATTTTTGAAAGCTTGTATTTTAAAAATCCGGATATTCGTGACACGCACCAAACGTAAAACTTTTTTAGGCAAGTAAATACTAACCTCCAAAAAAGAAGAAAAATTATTCCTAATTCGAGTTAGCAATTATTTTCCATATGACTGAATCGGATAACATAACGCTCAGACTGTAATTGTAATCCGGCGGGATCAAAGCTAAGAGGGATATTGAGTAATTGGAGTATCGATTGATGAACGATGACAAAGATGACTTTTTTTCGGTGGATATTAAGATAAAATAATAAATCTTGAAAGACATACTTAAGTCACTCGTATCTGAACGATGACGTGTATATATCTTTATTTCTATGCAACGCGCTATTTGTAGCTGCGGCGAGATTACTTTGATGTGGGGACGCGCAGGAAATGATTCACATCACTCGTGATCAAATCACAATTCGTGACCGTCAAATCAATCAAGATCAAATTTTGTGTTCCTACTTGTCTTAGACTTTGCTTAAATAATTCAACTTAAACTGAAAAACTTTTGTAATAACGTTTTAAAACATGAATTTCACCTTTAAAACTATATTACAAAAATAAAAATATATTTTATTTTGTTTTATACACTGCACGTTTTTATGTCCGTTTTCTGCCACTCTGAAAAAAAATAACCATTCATCAAAACGAAAAAGACGCGCTGTGTTTATTGCCTAGAATAATTTTTTTTTGTGCGTTCCCACAAACCAAAGCAGCGCGAGACAAATTTCTTGCAGGAGAATGTATGTTTTTATTTATATATTTATTTATTCAGGATTCACAGGGAAATTTTAATAACGCATGTTTGTTAGATAGCCTCGCGAAATTGTTGACAGGATAAAACCCATCGAGATCTGCAAAAACTTGCTACGTGCTTATCTCACCACCTTCAAGAAGTTTGCCTTATATTAACTATTTCTTTTCTGCTGACTCTGGTTTCACTTGCAGCTGGGTACGAGGTGGAAACTAGATCGTTAGCTTTGAGGATTTGGAGAATGTTATTTCAAATTGTAGAACGTGTAATTTTATATCTGCTCTGAGTGACTTTAAACCGAACAAGCGCTTCGTGCAGATTTTTCTAGTTTTTTACCTAATTCTTGGAAAATTGCTTGTAACGACTATTAATCAGGCTCGAAAACATTACAGTTAATGAGTAAAAGATTTTCAGTTTTATCAGATTAGCTGAAAATATAATTTGGTACAGCGAAAACACGTTTATGTAGGAAGAAATTGAGAACAAACTGGAAAAACGTGATAAAATAATTTTATTTTTGTGTGTGTGACAGGTTAATAACATAAAATTATTTAAGACGTGATGAAATGACAACGAATTGCATATGGGAAATGGGATGTTTAAACCAAAAGATTAAGATACTATAATCGAACAAAATCAATAACCATCATCAAAGAAAAGAACTAGACTAAATTTAATACTGAGCCAAATAATTCCAAATTTTTTCCAGTTTCAAATAATTTTTGTACAGAGCTATTCTATTTTATTTTTGTGCAAAGTAGAAACTCCTTGAAAACTTATTATTTTAATTTTTATAAAATAATCCACAAAAATACACAACTGGAGTTCTTGAAGTTTAGAAAGCCCATGAACTCCAGTTGTGTATTTTTGTGGATTATTTATAAAAAATAAAATAATAAGCAATTATGTACCTATACCGTAATTAACATCACAACCAGATCCGATGTTCAGACCAACCGACGGGTCCTACTGCCGGCCGGTGTCCAGACCGACCGCCAGGTCCTGCTGCCGTCTGACTGCCCCCTAACCGACCATCAGGTCCTGCTGCCCTCTGGAAGCCCCCAACCGACCATCAGGTCCTGCTGCCCTCTGGAAGCCTCCTTGACTGGCCCTTAGGTCCTGCTGCCGTGAGGGTTTCTCCTGCCCGTCGGTCAGGACAGCCAGGACCTGCGGCCGGCTGAGTGCCCTAACAGTCAGTCAAGTAGGCTGCCGGCTGGGTGCCCATGACAGGCGACCAGGTTCGATTGCCGGCTGGGTGCCCGTGACCGCCGGCCAGGTACAAAGGCCGGCTGGGTGCCCGTGACAGTCGGCTAGGTCCTGCTGCATGCTGGGTTCCCTTGACGGTGTAGTTGAACATCCAACTGGTTGCTGAATTTAAGAATCAGGTCTGGTAGCCTACCAAACGAACAGAGAATTTCTTTTCTGATACTTTGGTATGTTATTAAAATATGTGGGTTAGGTTGATCTGAGTAAATAAATAGAAACATGACACTACTGGGATTGGTACTTGGAATTAACCGCATCATTAGTTTCCTCACCTTTTTTGATAACCGTTTTTGGAACAACAACTATGACTCATTCCCTGTGTTCAGTAGTGCACATTGAGATTTTTTAACAATGTTCCTTAGTTTCTGTGTATGCTCAACAGCATTTTAATTTACTGAGAACGCGCTTGAAAATCATTTTGCAAGAATTTAAGATTCGACACCAAAATAAAAAATTAATTTACGCATTGGTGAAAAAGATATCATTTGGTCCAAATTAATTATTTCTGATAAAAATTAAGCATTTATCTATCCAATGACATATTGTGACGTTTTAGACATCAGTCAAAGTTATGCAGGCAAGGCAATGTCTTAATTTTTTTCACACTTTGGCTGTTTACTGGAAACACAGGCGTTCAAATATTGACATTCTTCCGACGCTGATGAATAAAAGAAGAATTACGAACATCGGAGATTTTTGTCACTTAAAATACACTTACGAAAATCTCAAGATTCACAAAGTACATGCAAAGTGGTC